>PKML01053004.1:452373-526360 GCA_002933935.1 Eutrema yunnanense | reverse complement strand
CCCCAACCCAAACCCACCCGCCCATAATGCTAGAGCTCAAAACATTGTTGGAGCGGGTGATGCGGCAAATGCTCATTTCAACCGCCAAGGGATTCATGCACCACCGGTTGAATGCAATGACTTTGAGGTCAAAGCAAGCTTCATCAACATGGTGCAAAGTAACAAATTTCATGGCCTTGCGGTAGGAGACCCTCTTGATCATTTGGATCACTTTGACCGTATTTGTAGCTTGACAAAGATGAATGGAGTGTCGGAGGATTGCTTCAAGCTAAGGTTGTTCCCTTTTTCTCTTGGAGACAAGGCAATACAATGGGAAAAGAACCTCCCCCAAGGTTCCATCACCTCTTGGAATCAATGCAAAACCGCCTTCCTTGCCAAGTTCTTCTCCCACTCAAGAACGACCAAGCTAAGGAACGAGATATCAAGCTTCACTCAAAGAGCGGATGAGAGCTTCAATGAAGCATGGGAGCGGTTTAGGAGCTATACATCGCAATGCCCTCATCATGGATTTTCGGATGCTTCACTCCTAAGCACTCTATACCGTGGAGCATTGCCCAAGATCCGCATGTTGCTTGACACCGCCTCTAATGGAAGCTTCTTGGGCAAAGAAGTGAATGAAGCGATGGAATTGGTAGAGAACCTTGCATTGAGTGATGGCACTTATGGTGATGACTATGACCGGTCTACAAGGACCACAAGTAATCATGAGGAGCAAAGGAGAGCCAAAGAGATGAAAGCTCTCAATGACAAGATGGACAAGCTCCTTAATGCTTCTCAAAAGAAGGTTCACTTTGTTAGTGATTCGGAAGGCACTCATCAAGCACAAGAACATATGGTGGATTTGAGCAACCAAGAAGAAGTGCACTACATTGGGAACAATGGAGGTTATCAAAGAAGTTACAATAACAACTTTGCTCAACAAAGGACCTTCCCCACCAATCAAAACCAAGGTCAAAGCTTTGTCCCTCAACATCAACCTCAAGGACAACAAGGAAGCTACCCCAACAATGCTTCTTTCATTCCTCAAGCTCAAGGTCACAACTCCATGACTCAAGACCTTGATGTCAAAAATGTTCTTCAACAACTTCTCCAAGGCCAAGCAAGTGGAGCATTGGATATAAGCAAGAAGATGGAGGAAATAACTACCAAGGTAGCTTGCTCATACAATGATCTCCACAAAAAGTTTGAAGCATTGAATTCCAAAATGCAAGAAATGGAGGCCAAGGTAGCCAATGGAGACAACATACAACAAAGCTCTTCAAATGGGAAAGCAAAGGAGTATTGCAATGCCATCTTCTCAAAGGAGCCACATCCCATTGAAGATCATGAAGCCGTCACTAATCAGATTGAGCTTCTACTCTATGGATCACAAGCTCCCTTGAAGCTCAATGAGGACATTGAGGAACAAGGCGGGGAGGTGACCTTTATGAAAGATGAGTACGTGACCATGGTTCAAGAACCAAGAGGTATTGTTGTTTGCATTGATTCACCAAGCTCAACTAGGATCGAGCCTAAGTCTCTCCCCAAGCTTGGTAATCCCGGTAAATTCTCTATAACTTGCTCTCTTGGAGATTTGGAGATTGAGGATGCTTTGTGTGATTCCGGGTCAAGTGTGAACGTTATGTCCAATGAGATCCTCAAAAGTCTAGGGATAAGGACCCTCACCTATCATCCATCACCTATCACCTTTGGAGATGCTTCTTCGAGAAAGCCATTGGGTCTTCTTGAAAACTACCCACTCAAGGTAGGGAATTGCATAGTCCCAACCGACTTTGTGGTCATGGAGATGAGAAAGACCAACAAACTCCCTCTTCTCCTTGGGACACCGATCCTCCTCACTACCGGTGCTAGCATGAACTTCAAAGAGCAAAGGGTAGTTCTCTTGAATGTGGATGATAAAGTGTACTACCCAATGAGGACTTCTTCCAACAAGTTTTGTGGTACAATCACCATGAAGTATGATGAGTTTCGAGAAGAAGAAGTGAAGTATATGGGTAGTTGTATGTTGGTTGAAGAAGCTCCACCCCCAAAGATCCATGAAGAAGAAGAGAAGTCTCTTGAGAGAAAGGATTTGGGTTATGGTAATGACAAGGACGCTTCAAAGGTTGACATGGTCACTTGTTTGAAACCGCTTCACCCCACCACAATGAAGAATCACGAAAAGGGTAGTGAAGGTGAAAAGAAGAAGACAAAGGAAAAAGCTAAGGCGGGCAACGGATCAAGAGAGCTTTATGAGTTTAGGTCCGAGCACGGCCAACCCTCTATGATGACTCTCACTCCATGGAAACACGAGGATGGAGTGATTGAGTACAAGATCAAGTACAAAAGTCGTTCCAAACCCTTTGCCTTGGTCAAAGCTTTCCTCACACCCGAGCTCAAAGAAAAGGGTGAAGTCGGTCTTGAGGAGGTCATGAGCAATGTGCTCAAGCTTGAACTCAAGGATCCTCCTTGGAGTGTTCACACTCCTCTCTCACCCGCCTAAAAGGGTAACCAAAGTCAAACTTAGTGACTTTAAACAAAGTGCACTTGGGAGACATTCCCATGTTTATCCTTGTATATATTCTTTCGCTTTCTAGTTTTAATTTGTGTTTCTTGGACGTTTTTGATCTTTTGGTTAAGTGGTTGCAAGGTCATTGATAGTAGAAAGTGATGGCAAGGTAGCCAAGGGCATTTGATGTTGGAAAGCTTAGCAATTCTCCATGCTCTCCATTCACATAGTGGCACTCCTCCATGTAAGTATCTCTTTCCCTTTTACAGTCTTAGCACATTATATTTTTTTTTGGGTCTCTTCTTTGAATTTATTTCACACCGGGACGGTGTGATTTAAGTTCGGGGGAGAGACCGGTATTTGACCTCGTGTTTTATGCTCTTATCTTCTCATCTTTTGCACTTGAGTCTCATGCATATCATGCATTTTCAATAAATTTGAAAATTTATTGAACATTTAGGATTGTATATTTACTTATAGGTGGTGTCTAGTTTGCATTTTAGCTTGCATTTGCATAAGCATGGAGTAATGATAACCTTGAAAGTAGCTTAATTAGCAATTGATTCAACGCCCGAGTTATTAGTTGTTTGATGCATTAAAGTTGAATCTGAAATCAAGGGTGAACCATTTGTTAAAGCACATGCATCATTGCCCTTCTTTGATTGAAGCAAGCTTGAATTGAACATAGCCTCATCTAAGTGATAATCTAAATTGAATATGTATTATTGTGCTTGTGTAGATTTAAATAAAACCGCAGATCACTTATACATACTTAGGCATTCTTTCTTCCTTTTCACCACTCTTGCTTGCCTAAGTAGCCAAATCCCATTTTTTGGATTGGTTTCCCCACCTTGCCTATAACCTTCTTTCTTGCCCCAAATCTTTTGTGTGTGCTTGTGAGGCCTTATTTGGAGTGAACTTGACAAAACGTGTTAGGAATAAGGGCGACAAGGAAGCAATCTTGTGTAGATTTAGTTCCAACATCAAGGAGCTAAACTAGGACTAGGCTAGACTAGGCGGGCGGTTCTTATTTGTAACATGGGAAACGGTTAGAAATATTTTAGGGAATGGTTTGATTTGGTGTATATGGTGGAATGAAAGAAGAAAGAAAGGACGATAAAGAGGGGTGTGCAATGTGATGGTTAGTTGGTGCAAAGATGATTAAAAGCAAAGCTCTAAGTGACAAAGAGAAGCCTCAAAAGACAAAGAAGAAAAGAAGGCCATAAAGCCAAGGCATCAAAAGATGAGAAGAGGCATGAACCAAAAAGAAGAGAAAGAAAGAGCTAAATAAAAGGAAAAGAAGCATCCAACCACAACCAAGGTGAAGAAGAAAATCCCCATGAGAAGAGAAGGTGAAAATGAGAACAAAGAAGTGTGTTTGGGTATCCAAGGCAAAGTGCCTTGTAGGAAAAGGGTAGAATAGGATTCGGGAACAAGCAAAAAGGGGGTAGATTGGGTTAAGGTTAGTAACATTCTAGGCATTCGGGTAGACGAGAGTTTTTCCTTGTATGCATAGATTGCTCTTTACCTTTAGCATTTTGTCGGAGTTTGCTCGTTCATTGAGAGATCCTTGTGCTTGATCACCCATGCATATTAGTGAGATCACTTTCATCTCATAACCGGTCCTTTAGCCAAGCAGTCTCATTTGATTTTGCATAAGCACAATTCACGGATACAATCATTAATGAATGTTAAGAGGCTAGAGGATAATAGAGTTTGTCTAGGTTGAGGTTTGGCTTTGTTGCATGTTGTGAAGGAAATGGGTAGTTTCTTTTGAGTAAACAACTTTGATGCATTTTAGAATTAGTAACTTGGACGTTGAGTGTGATTGCTTGGTGTGCTTCTTATAGGCTCGAACTCCACTTACATTACAATTCTTTCTTTCTAGATCTTGTTTGCTTGAGGACAAGCAAAGGTTTAAGTTTGGGGGAATTGATATACTCTCATATTACATATTTTAGCATGCATTTCATGCATGGTTTTGTATAGTTCTCATGCATAATCATGGTCTTATCATGCAATTAGGTTCCAAATTAGATATTAGGAGTTGCTTTAGGTCCTAGTGGGTCTTTAGGCATTTTGGAGTCATTACTAGGTGCTTTTGGAGGAGATTCGTCACTCGAGGAAAGGAGACAGAGATCACACCGAGCATCGATCGATACCAGGTGTGACACCGAGTATCGATCGATACCGAGGTTACACCGATGCCACAACTCGGTGTCACAGCTCGGTATTGCCGCAGGGAGAACCCGGGGGGAAATGGCCTTAACACGGAGCAAAGATACCGAGGAGTGACCTCGGTATCAACTGAAGCAGCATCGATCGATACCGACGGTATCAGCACCGAGTATCGATCGACACCGAGGGGCAATACCGATGCTCCTGCTCGGTACCACAGCTCGGTATTGCCACAGGAAGGTCCCGGGGGGAAATGGCCCTCAATACGGAGCAAAGATACCGAGGAGTGACCTCGGTATCACTGAAGAACAAACCTGATGCTTCCTCAGTATCGATCGATACCGAGGGTATCGATCGATACCAAGCACTTTTCACCCATTTAAACCGGGTCGGTACCCGGTTTGTTCCGGGTCGACCCGGTTCGTTTCTATTCAGTATTTAAGCCCAAAAACCTAATTTGTGAGGGCTAAGTCTTTTTCTAAGCAAAAACCTCTCTAAGAGTGATTTGTAAGAGATTGATCCTTTTAATTTGAGTATTGTTTTCTTGATTTGATCCATCTATCTTCTACTTTCTAATCATTCAATCATCTTGATCATGAGCTTTAACACTTCTTTCCTTGGATTTGTTAAACCCATGATGATTAGTGAGTAGTCTTAAGGATCTTGGGATGAGGTTGATTAGGGGGATCTAGGGTTTGATTAGTGGTGTTTAGGATTAGATAATCTTATATTCCTTCTTGTCTAGAGTCCCTAATGCTAGATCTAGCTTGAAAGAGTGGGTCTAGATCATTAGGCATTTCATGAACACCAAGTGTTTGATGAAATGCCAAGACCAAACTAGACAAGAGATTTATGTTCCTAACCTAAGACATTAGTTGTTTAGGGCATTTCTTTGGTTGATCTTGTTATAATTCTTAATGCTTGCTAATTGATAATCCACAAATGATGATTTGATAATGGGTTTGATAATTAGCATAGTGATTAGTTGCTTGAAAGAGAACTAATCTAGATTAGAGATCTATTGCCTAGGGATTAGCTTCTTGAGTAATTGAACACCACTAATTGGACTTAGATCACCTCTTAATCATTAACCTTATCTCTTGCTCCGCCTTCATTATTTGGATTACATCTTGTTTAGTTTTTTTACTTGCTTAATTTAGATACTCAATCACAAAACTCTCTTTGATTAGCTTAACTTGCTTTAAGTACCTTGCATTCTTAGTGTTTAGGATAAATCCCGATAGGTTTCTGTTCGCCGTGATCTTCCCGAATTAAGACTCCACTGACTGCCGAGGTGGATATTGCAATGTAGAGGTAAATGGTTTCATCGTCCTCGGGTTAACCAAAATTGGAGGAGATGATAGATACTCTTTGAGTTGTTTGAATGCGTCTTCGCACTTATCACCCCACTCGAGGTGCTTGTTACCTCAGATTAACTGATAGAGCGGTAGGCATTTATCGGTAGAACGTGAGATGAATCTGTTAAGTGCGGCAATCCGACATGTTAATCGTTGAACTTCGCATTTCGTCGCAGGAGACGGGAGATCGAAGATTGCCGAGATCTGTTTGGGGTTGGCTTCAATTCCTCGTTGAGTCACGATATTTCCGAGGAATTCTCCGGAAGTTACTCCGAACGTACACTTTGTAAGATTAAGCTTCATGTCGTACTCGCTAAGTATGTCGAAACACGTGTTGAGATGGCCGATGTGGTCTCTAGCAACAAGAGATTTGACAACCATGTCGTCGATGTAAACTTCCATAGTTTTTCCGAGCTGACTGACGAACATGCGATTCACAAGTCGCTGGTAGGTTGCTCCAGCATTCTTTAGGCGGAATGGTATGACCTTGTAACAATAAATACCCTGATCCGTAATGAAGGAAGTCTTTTCGTGATCATCGGGATGCATAAGTATCTAATTGTAACCCGAGAAGGCGTCCATGAAGGATAGGAGTTCATTCCCGGCGGTGGCTTCGACCAGCCTATCGATATGTGGAAGCGTGAAGCTATCTTTTGGGCACGCTTTGTTGAGATCGGTGAAGTCAACTCAAATTCTCCATTTTCCGTTCTTATTTTTTACGATGACCGGATTGGCTAACCAGTCAGGATACTTGACTTCAGTGATTGAGCCTGCTCCTAGCAAACGTTCGACTTCGTCGTTGACGGCTTGAGCCTTCTCTTTGCCGACCTTTCGTCTTTTCTGTTTGATAGGTTTAAAGGTTGATTTAATGTTGAGTTCATGGCACATGATTTTTGGGTTGATTTCGGGGATGTCTTTGATAGACCAGGCGAAAGTCAAGACGTTTTTCTTGAGGAAACATATAAGGTTGTTTTTGATTACCTCCTCCAACTCGGCTCCTATGCCGACGCATCTTTCGAGATTATGCTCATCGATATTTACTTGAATGATTGTCCCACGTCTTGGCAAGTTGGGATCGATCTTTTGACATAGTGGATAAGAAGAAGTTGTGTTTGTGCTGATGACGCATGTTCGGGATGCCGTCGTCAGTTTGCATTCGTTGATGTAGCATGTTCGTGACATTATTTGATCGCCTTTGAGGGTAAAGACTTCGGGCGGTGTCGAGAATTTTAGACACTGATGATAGGTAGAGACGACGACTTTCATTGCGTATATCCACGGTGTCCCAAGAATAATATGGTAGATCGCTGTTCTGTCGAGGAGAAATAATTTGGCCATTTTTTACGATTCCACCGACGTAGATGGATATCTTGACTGTTCCTGCGGTCATGGTTTGTTCTCCCGTAAATCCGGTGAGAGGCTCAACGTTTGGTTTGATTTCGGAATCCGAGAAATCCATGTCCCTCAGTGTTTGTCTGAATATCACGTTAACCGAACTACCGATATCGACTAATATTCTTCCGACAGCTACATCTCCGATGAGTAGGTCGACGACTAGAGGATCGTTGTGCGACATGTGAAGTCCTTCCTTATCGGCTTCAGAGAAGGTTATTGAGAAAAGATTTTTTGTTAAGTTCATATCAATTCCTCTATGCTTGTCATTGTAGCATAAGAGGTGTCAATCCATAGAGGTTAAGATTAATGCACTAGGAATGCATGGAACTTCTTAAGCTAGAGCAAATGTTTTGGGTTTTTATGATTTAAATTAAGAAAGTAAAAAAAATGCTAGAAAGAAAACAAAGATAGAAATGTTGGATCATGGATTAAACAAGCAAATAAATGATTAACAATCAAATAATGATGACAAAGATTGCATCAAACACTATCCTAAACATGGAATTCACAAATATGACTAATCCATTCTCATGGCACTAATCACTTCACCAATCACCTAATTGACATAAACTCTCGTTTGCAATTAGATAATCAATGAGCATTAATCTCCTATTCCAATTAGTTCACTAATCTCTCTAGACATCAACTTTCATTGGCTATGATGTGAAAAGCTCACAAAATGCTTGATTCAAGCATTTCATCGAACACCTCTCGGGCGTGAAATGCTTAATCTCTAATTTTGATCTCTCAATCTAAACTAGCTTTAAGATCAACCTATGCGAAGGATCTAACAAGATGCATTTATGATACTAATGCACAAGATATGTAAATCCCTTATTTTGTTCTTTGAGAATTTCATCAAACACTTGGTGTGCATGATTTTCCCTTTGATCTAGATTTAAGTTTCTCAAGCTAAATCTAGCATTAAGGACACTAAATAAGGAAGGAAAGTAAGGATTAAGAACATAAGCAACACAAATCAATAATCAAACCATCTAAATAAAGCAAACCATGATCCAACAAAAAAATCTAAAATCTAAAGAACATGAAGAACAAAAGAGAAAGAGACATAAAAATAAGGAAATTTCATAAATAAAAGATAGAGTTGAAGAAATATTCTCTAGAGTGGCATTTGTTATGAAGAGCAATCAAAATCCCTCCAAAAGAGAGTTTGGGTCGTGCCCAACCCTTGGGAGAAGAAGACTTAGCCAAAAAATAGGTTTCAAGAGTATTTAAAGCAAAAGGGGGCGAACCGGGTCAACCCGGGACAAACCGGGTTTTGACCCGGTCGAAATGGGTCACAATGGGTCCTGGTGCTACACCGGACCGTTGCACCGGACGGTGGGCTCGGTGTAAGTGCCCTGTAGTGTGACACCGGATGCATGGCCCGGTGTGAAGATGGGTCTCGTGCGGTGCTCTTCTCCTGTGGCTACACCGGTCCGTTGCACCGGATGGTGGGCTCGGTGTAAGTGCCCTGTAGTGTGACATCGGATGCATGGACCGGTGTGAAGATGGGTCTCGTGCGGTGCTCTTCTCCTGTGGCTACACCGGTCTGTTGCACCAGATGGTGGGCTCGGTGTAAGTGCCCTGTAGTGTGACACCGGATGCATGTACCGGTGTGAAGATTGATCTCGTGCGGTGCTCTTCTTCTCATGTAGCTACACCGGTCCGTTGCATCGGATGGTGGGCTCGGTGTAAGTGTATGGTTGAGAGGCCAGGCGGACACTCCATAGAAAATCGGCCATATCTATCTAACCACACATCCAAATGACCTGAATCCAACTCCAGTAGGCAGCTAACTCCTTCCTCTACGACTCTCATGAAGACCTTAGAGGCTGAATTTGAACTGAGACCCTTCGTCCAGCCAAGTCATTCGGACACCTCGGATTAGCTTTGCCGTCTCTTTTGGCCCTTCACTCCAATTATCTCCAAAAACGTCTCAAAGTACCTAAAATCACTCCAAAACATGCAAGACTCACTACGACCTAGTGCAAACACCATAGACCCTAGATTAGACCAAAACACTAAGAAAACTATGAGAAACATATGCATGCGACCCGAAATACTAAATAATATGCATGCTAAAACGGGTAAAATATGGAAATATCAGTTATCGGTATCCCACATGTCGTTGCTAGGTTTTACCGTTGTGTCGCGATCGCTTCTCTATTATATTCCTTGATTGCCCGAATTGAGTAGTTACATGATCCGAGTGCTCCCATAATCATGTTAAAACTTTTTTGAACTTTCGGGATGTACCGTTTTTCTGGTTGGTCCTCCCGATCTCGTTTCGGTTGTTTTGCATTACTGTTTGCTTGTTCGGGATTTTATGTAGTGTTTGGTTTATTGGTGTTGTCGCGATGACGACCTCCGTTGTTATCGTTACAGCGGAATCTGTTGTTGTGTCAGAATGCGCCTTCGACCGCGACCTCGCCCTTTTTGTATTTCAGTAACAAGAAATCTTTGAGATGTCAGCATTCCTCTGTGCTATGACCCTCTCTGTTGTGAAATTGGCATAACGATTCGTGGTTACTTGCCGGCTCTTTTGGATCCTCAGGTCGCAGGCACGTGTTCCACGATTGTTGTGGTTGTATGGCACTGACTTGTTGAGTCGCAGGTCGTCTTTCGTAATGGTTGTGGGGCTCGTGGTACTCCTCCTTTGGCTTGTCTTTGGGAGCGGCCTGCTGTGAAAGGGTGTATTGCTTATCCTTTACGGCTTCTTCCTCTTCCTCGAGAATGTATATGTGCGACTTGTGTAAGATGTCTTCCAGAGTATTTGGTCAGTTGTGTTTGATTTCCTTCTGAATATCTGACTTATACGAGGTCGCTTTGTAGAGAGATTCGATCGCGGCTTCATCGTCGATGGTACATTGATACACTATTGTTTTGAATCGGTTCATGAAATCGCGTAGTGGTTCGTCACTTTTTTGTTCAAGGGCCCACAGGTCGGCGTTCCTAGTTTTCTGCTTGATGAACAATGTGAAACACTTGAAATTTTTTGTTGAGAGTTCGGTATAGCTGTCGATCGAGTGCGCTTCTAGCTGTGAGAACCAGTCGAGTGCGGTTCCGCCAAGGTTCTCCATGCAGAGTTTGCATTTGGCAGCGTCTTGTTCTTCGTCGGTGTTGAATCGAAAGCGGTTCATCATGATTTCGAACGAGGTCATGAAATGGCGAGGGTCGGTGTGTGGGAAAACGGCCAATTCCTACCTGAACTATTCAAAATTGTGCGGATTCGTACCTGACAAATTCAAGTGTCTAATTACATACCCAGACTCTTCCAAATTTGAAAATTCATACATGGACTATTCTTTTTTTGGTAAAAACAAACATTGACCAACACCTCCGTTAGTCAACTCCGTAACACCGTTAACGGCGATGAATCACCTGCCACGTATGCTTCCCAGTTGGCATGGAATGACAAAATGACGTCGTTTTGAAAAAAAATCCAAAAAAAAAAAAACTACAACTAAGGGGTTTAAACCCTCGACATCAAGGCCATAAGCCTTACACTTTGCCAACTAAGCTCGACGAGTTTTATGACCAAAATTATCAACAACTTGTTATATAATCATCCGGGGATTCACAGAAGGGAATCGACGGCGAGAAGAGTGTGAAATTAAGAGCGTCGCTGGAGGAGCTATGTACGATTTATGGCGACAGAGGATCGAGAACTCAAGAACACTTTAATAAAAAAAAAATTGTAATCGAACCAAGCAGTGATCGATTTCCCATATTTAAGATCGATTTGAGACAAAATCGATGGATATGAGGTCGCGATTGAGTTTAACATATTGAACCCGACGTGATTACCGCTCAAATCGTTGAAATAAGGATCCAATTTGGTGTCGAATTCGATTGCGATGAATCGATTCTTCATTGGCTGAGAGGAATTGACGAGACCTAAGTAACCACATGGACTTTCTAAAGTGTCGTTGTCGTGAGAGAGGAAGAAAGAGAATTGTCGTCGGAGGAATATGGGTTTACGCCTCTGATGATCGTAGGAGATAGACATCTAAATTTGCTGGAAATATGAAATCTAGAATTCCTAAAGTTTGCAGAAGGCCCGACGACAAGGAACTCACCAGAGAGTCGTGACCCAAGATAAATATGATATCTCTTGAAGTCGGCGACGGAGAAAATTGCAGAGACTCTCGTCGAAAGATGTTCGAAGGAGGAGACAGTTTGAATTGCCGGAACTGGGGTGGTCTATCGGAAACGTGGAGAAGTTAATCTTTAGATTGATGGAATGTCAATATAAATAATATTTGGGGTTCAAGCCCCATATGTGAGAGCAGAATCTCAGCTTGCAGGTTGAATGTTATTTGTAAATAGCTTAGAAGGTTTTGAGAGAAAAAAGTCGTATATTATTATTATGCCAAGAATTCGGTCATTTACAATATGACTCTTGTTTCGAACTTATATTGGCTCCGAATGTAACTGCCTAAACTTATTTATTTACATTAAACTCAGAATTAAATTTGTAATCTTTGCCTTTAATGCTCAGCTTGATTCTCAGATTTTGAATTGTTGTGTTTGACTTGTTTAGATGCAAGCTCATTCTCCTGGCAACCTCGCCTCTTCCTACATGCTCGGCTCCTTCCAGCTTGCGGGCTCGCTTGATGAGGCCTCATCGCATACTGGGCTTTTTTGTCAGGCCTATTCAATCCGGTTGGGTCTTGGGTGTGGAATTTGGGCCCAAAAGTTGCCTCCAACATCTTTATTGTTTAGTCAATAAGGATGTGGTGCAGCGATCTCGGGTTTTGAATGATTTCCTGATTGATATGATCTCGCAATCTCAGATCCTTGATTGATTTCTTGCCTGCTCAGACGCCGAATTTGCAGGGATCATGTAGTAAGTACGCAATTTTAAAGGGAAATGATATGGCGAGTAGGTGACATAAATGAGCGGTTCTCGCTGTTTCAACTTCTCACGTCGCTTCAACTCCCCACTTGCCAAGGTAATGATGTCTTCTCTCTTTTTTGTTTTTTTTTCTTTTTTATAATATTTCCACTCCTTATCGCTTTTAGTTAAGCTATCTTCTTCCTATTTTTACCTTTAACCGAGATGTCTCTGTGAAAAGTACTTCCTCCGCCGTACTAGACCATTTTCCCTCTTTCGCCCTCGATTTCTTTATTTTTCTGCGATGGCATCTTCTTCTCAGCTGGGTGCTCCTCTCCACCTCGCCGATCGGTTCGAATCTCACTCGAAGAGTACGATTTCGCCTGTCGAGCTCGCAAATATATCTACTGTGTGCGGACTCGATATCTGCGATCTCCTTCAGTTGATAGCTCTCCGGAAAGTCCTCCGGAGGGTTACGCATGCGGTTATGCCGCGTTTTTCTTGAGGTGCCGCCTCACCTTTCCCATCCCGGCGACTATTTCCAATATCATTAGTGACCTCGGGGTCGCCCTTCCTCAGCTTATGCCCAGTGCGATGAGAATCCTTGTCGCACTATGGGTGCGTTCAAGGGAATCCGGGGTGATATTTGACACTGAGGTTTTCCGCCAGCTCTTCAATGTCAAGGCGAACTCGCACCTTCGCGGAACTTACTACTTTCCGGCGAAGGTTAATCGGTCTGTTTTTAGGTTTAATGTGAGGGATGATAAGTGGTGGGAGCAGTGGTTCTATTTCAGAATCTCCAACAAGTCTGTTGAGGGCGAGTCGGTACTTCGGCATTCTTGGGCTTAGATTACTGGTCAGCACGATCCCCAGGATGCCGATTCGAGTGCCTTTTTTAGGGATTTCTTAATCTATGTTTTCTTTTGTTCTGATTTGGTTTCTTTTTTGCAGAGTCAATTGATTCTTCAAAGGTAGTGACGACTGAAGTTCAACAGCTCATCGATCTTGTTAAGGGGGAGAGCTCTGACTGGAAGGGTTTTACCCTCGATAGGACGAGCTGGCGGCAAGGCTTGCTTGAAGTGGGGAGAAGGTGGCTGAGATCAAACTTCTGGAAAGTTAGCTTAAGGATCAGGCTGTTTTGGCCAAGAGATGGGAAGACTCTGCTCGGGAGGCTCAAGCTCATGCTGACACTCTTCAAGCTCGGGTCTCTGCGCTGGAGAAATAAGGTGAAGACTTGAGGGTGGACCTTCGAGTTGCCGAGGGGCGAGCTGAGACTGCTGAGGTTGGCTTACGCTCTGCTAGCGAGAGTATAGTAGGCTTAAGAGTCCAGATTGAGAAGGTTATGGAGGATTCGAAGAAGCTCGCCAAGAGGCGGAAAGAGATGGTGAAGAAGGCTGAGAAGGCTGCGAGGAGGGAGATGTCCAAACAATATCGCACCATTCTTCTGGGGATAAAGGATAAATTCGAGAAGAAGAAGATCGAGGTCGACACCGAGACTCAGATTATGGAATGTAAGTCCAACATCCTTCTTCTTGATGATATTATCAATCAGACCATCAATGATTTTGAGGCTGAAAGGAAAGGTATTGAGGTTGAGAAGCTGAGGTTGGACGCAGAGCTTGCCATCGTCCATGTATCAGATTTTTCCCAGGGTAAACTTGACATTTCGCAGGTATCCTATGATTCGGTTACGCTGCCTGCTGGGCCGAGTGCACAATTAAGTGATCAGTTGGACCTTGGTTCTCAGGAGCTTAGGAAGGAGTTCCCCCTGTCCTTGGATCAACCTGTTCCGGCGGATAAACCAGCTGAACCTGCCTGCTAAAGACTTCTTTACTCTTTTTATCCTTTGTTGTTTTTCGAACTTGGTGCCTGGGGAGGCTTTTAAACCCGTTTTTGTTTATTGTTGAACTCGTTATGCCATGATGGGCTTTTTGGTTTGAACTTATGCTCCCTTGAGGAGGCTTTAATTATTTTTATTTTTCTTTTAAAGATCTTCTTTTTGTGTGTGTTTTTATGATAACTTTTGCCATTTAGAGGCTGATATTTTAGATCAGAGGCACTTTTTCAACCAAAGATCCAGGTCGTTTTAGAGACCTTGCTTCCAGGTCGTTTAGAGACCACGAGAGCTGACCAGACGATTTTAAGACGCAAGGTCGAAGCCGTTTAGAGGCAGGCATGAAACCTAAACAGTTTAGACGTGGAGGTTGTTGTCATTCAAAGACTAAGGAGGTTGTGACCTTGCAATTTAGACACAAAGTCGAGTCATGCTAGCTGGTAGCATGCTCTAGCTCGTAAGGCTATTCATTTAGGGGGTAAAGCTTTTAGCTTGTAAAGTAGGAGTTAGGGTCCTCAAGCTGCATTTAACAGGCTTGATGGGAGAGAGATATTTTTTGTTTTAATAGATGTACCCTTGTGAGGTTGCCTACGAACCCTGAGGAGGGATCAAGCGTTTCGTAGTTCGATTTTTACAAGTGTCTTTTTAATGATAGTACTTCTTTAAATTCATGGCATTCCATGAGTTCCTCTCGGGTGAGTTGTCGTGCACCCTGGCGAGCTTGTATACTCCGTTCTTTACTATCTCGGAAATTCGGTATGGACCATCCCAGTTGGTATCCAATTTTCCAGCATTCCTTTCTCTTGTGTTTTCATAGGTTTTTCGTAAGACGAGTTCGCCGATTTGAAACCTTCGCTGTTTGACCTTTGAATTGTAGTAGAGTGTTGCTATGTGTTGGTAGTTCTGAAGATTGACGAGTGCTCGATCTCGACGTTCATCGATTACATCGAGTTGGTCGAGAAGCATTTCGTTATTTAGTTCCCCGTTTACAGGACACATATCTACTCTCAGGCTGGGGACTGCGACCTCAGCGGGGACTACGGCCTCAATCCCATAAGCCTAGGAGAATGGTGTTTCTGAGGTTGCTTTGCGAGGTGAGGTCCGACAGGCCCATAGTACTCCAGGGAGTTCTTCGGACCATTTTTGTTTTTTAGCATCCAGTCGTTTTTTGAGATTGCTCAATATTAGCTTTTTTTCTGCCTCGGCTTGCCCGTCGCCTTGAGGGTAACGTGTAGTCGAGGTTGTCAGCCTGATTCCGTGATCTCCACAGAACTCGAGGAACTGATTTGAGATGAACTGTGAACCGTTATCGGTTAAAATCTCGTATGGGACTCTGTGCCGGCAGATTACGTTTTGCCATACGAATTCCTGAACGTGGTTTGCTTTAACATGTGGGAAAGCTTCTGCCTCTATCCATTTGGTGAAGTAGTCAGTGAGGACGAGTAGGAACCGACACCTCCTTTTTCCCGAGGTTACCATAGGTCCTACTATATCCATAGACCACCTCATAAAGGGGTATGGAGATGAGATGGAAGATAAATTTTCAGTGGCTGATGCAACGTGGGAGCAAGCCGTTGGCATTTGTCGCATGCTTTAGAGTGTTCTTCGCAGTCAGCGACCAAGGTGGGCCAAAAATACCCTTGCCTTTTTATCCTGATGGCTAGTGCCCTTCCTCTTGAATGGCTGCCACACGAGCCTCCATGTACTTCCGACAATATCGTAAAAGCTCTGAGCTCGTGGATACATACCAGGTAGGGGCCATTCATATTGCGCTTGTAAAGGCGGGGGCTGATTATACAATATCTTGAAGCTATAGTTTTGAGCTTGCGAGCTTCCCACTTGCTGGGGAGAACCTCTCCCCCCCCTCAATGTATTGTATAATCGATGCTCGCTAGTCAGCTCTTGCAATCATTTTTTCGCGGAGGGTGACATGCCGGGCATCGAGCGGAGCTTGTTCCGGGTCCTTCGCTTCTCCTATTTCGGGAGGGAGGTCATCCTCTATTGGTGTTAGTACTATGTCTAGCTCCATATTGTCATCGTCTATTTCCATTAAATCCTCGATATCTTTATCGATTTTAATGCTTGGTTTTTCAATTACTTCCACCGGAATCACTCTTTTTACAAGTGGATTCGAGGTTGATGCCAGAGCTGCTAGTGCGTCTGCGATCGTGTTCTCACCTCGCTGTATTCGAGGCAGGCTAAAGACTTCGAATCGCTTAACTAGCTCATGGACTTTTGCTAGATAGGATTCCATTATGCTATCTATGACTTTGTATTCTCCATGAAACTGACTTGTAATGAGCTGGGAATCGCTAAACGCATTCAGGTTGCGTATTCCTATTCCTGCTGCGAGCCGGAGACCTGCTATTAAAGCATCGTACTCGGCTTCTTTATTCGATGCTGAGAATCCGAGTCTGAAAGACTGTTCCACGACCTCATTAGTCGGAGATACTAGGTGGATTCCAATACCTGCCCCCTGTTTCGAGTAGGCTCCATCGACGTAAAGATGCCAGGTTTCGGAACTTGTTTCGGTCACCTGGCTATTAGCTGTAAGCTCAATGATGAAATTAGCTAATACATGTGCTTTGGCGCTAGTCCGAGGTCGATATTCGATATCGTATTCGCTCAGCTCGATGGCCCATTTGGCTAGCCTGCCAGACTGGCTGGGGTTGTGCAATACTGTGTGTAATGGTTGTGTCGTCATTACTATGATAGGATGTGACTGAAAATACGGCATGAGCTTGCGAGCTGAGATTACTACTGCCAAAGCCAGTTTTTCCATTCGTGGATACCTGGTTTCAGCGTCCACTAAGGATTTTCTCACGTAGTATATTGGTTTATGCTTAGCTCGTTCCTCTCTTATGAGAACGCCACTTATTGCGGCCTCGGAGATCGCTACGTATAGGTAAAGCGGCTCTCCCTCGATTAGTTTTGACATAATGGAGGGCTCGGATAGGTACGCCTTTAGTTGCATAAAGGCTTCCCGCACTTGTCATCCTAGATGAACTTTTTGTTTTCTTTTAGCAGTTGGTAAGAAGGGAGACATTTATCAGTCGACCTGGAAATAAATAGATTTAGTGCAGCAATGCGGCCTGTCAGCCTTTGCACTTCCTTTACCGAGCTCGGAGGTTGCATTTCCAAGAACGCACTGATTTGTTTGGGGTTTGCTTATATTCCTCTTTGGGTCACTATGTAACCTAGAAATTCACCTGAAGCAACCCCGAAAGTGCACTTTGAGGGATTCAGTTTCATCCCATACTTGGTTAGTAAGGTGAAACATTCCTCCAGCTGACTTATGTGGTCTTCCTCTTTCAAAGATTTAACTAGCATGTCGTCAATGTAGACCTCCATTGACTTACCCAGGAGGCTGGCAAACATCCTGTTCATAAGTCTTTGGTAGGTTGCTCCCCCGTTTTTAAGGCCAAATGACATCACTTTATAACAGTACGTTCCTCGTTCTGTGATGAAGGATGTCTTATCTTGGTCCTCAGGGTTCATTTGTATTTGATTATACTCTGAGAACGCATCCATAAAGCTGAGGAGCTGGTGCCCTGCGGTGGCTTCCACCAGTTGGTCGATGTGAGGTAGTGGGAAGCTATCCTTATGACACGCTTTGTTCAGATATGTAAAATCCACACACACTCGCTAGGTGCCATTTTTCTTCTTCACTACGACCGAATTCGCTAGCCAGTCGGGATATTTCACCTTCTTGATGAATCCAACGCTTAGAAACCTGGTGACCTCGCTGTTAACAGCTTTGGTCTTGTCCGGTCCGAATTTCCTACGCTTTTGTCTTACTGGTTTGTGATTTGGATCCACATTGAGCTCGTGCGAGATGATGCTTAGATCGATTACGGGCATATCAGCTGTTGTCCATGCGAATGAGCCGGAAGTTTCTTTGAGGAATGTTATTAGTTGATCCCTTTGAGCCTTGGAGAGCTCGGACCCAATTCCTACCTTCTGGTCAGGATGAGACTCGTTGACCACAACTTTCTCGACAAAGTCTTTGCGAGGTCCGATGGAGCCTTGACCACTCTTCTTTTTGGTCAGGCGATATGCAAGCTCATCCTTACATTGTAGTTGATATATGGCGCTTTCCTTTGCTATCTGGAAGCCTGCCATGTAACACGTTCTGGATTCCTTTTGACTCTCCTTAACTGTTGCGATTCCATGCTGGGTAGGGAATTTTATACATTGATGGTAGGTTGAGGATACAGCCCTCATTGAATGTATCCATGTTCTTCCCAGGATGGCATTGAATGGGGCTGGCCTATCTATCACCGTGAATTCGACCATCCTTCTTACTCCGGCTGCTATTACAGGGAGTCTTATCGTTCCGAGAGATAATGTGGTTTCCTCGGAGAAGCCAGTTAACACCATCTTATTCTCCTTAATTTCGTGATCCGGTATATCCATTTCCCTAAGAACACTAAGGAGGATGAGTTCTACAGAACTCCCTGTGTCCACGAGCATCTTAGTGAGCTCGTATTCACCCACTTCTAGCATGATTAGGAGAGCATCATCATGTGGGGAATCTAGCTCAACGGCCTCACTTTCCCAAAACGAGATTTGTGTGTCAGGTCCCTTGAACGGGGTCTTGTCACGTACGTCGGTATTTACCCTCCGTTGATGTTTCTTAATCAAATTTACGGAGTTGCGACACAACTTGGATCCTCCGTGAATAAAGTTAATTCTTTTCTTCGTGCTGGGGGGAGGTAGGTCTGTCTCCCTGTCTTTGGGGGGATCTCGCCTCGTCGCGTCTTTGGCTGAACGTTCTTGCTTACGATCGTCCTCAGATAGGCTATCACGCCTTTCATCGTCTCGAGTTGGGTAATAGTTCTTCCTCAGAGGAGGTTTCTCCAGTTCGGTTTTGCCCAGCTCTCCTGCTGCGAATTTTGCGGCGAGCTGCTTCTTCACCTCATGGCACTCCTCGGTCGAATGACCCTTGATTTTATGAAAATCACACCACTTGCTGGGGTCATAAGGCTTGAATCTGTTATGAGGTGGGCTTCCTACTGAGTACGAATCTATCCCCTGATTTTGTCTTTGATCTTGGGACTCTTTTTTCCCGAACTTTTTAGGTCCCTGGGAGTTGGTCATCTGAGCCTGCTTAGTCGAGGTTACGGGTGCATGCTGCTTTGGTTGAGCTGCACTCGCCTATTCGAAAATAATCCAGCGCGAAGCACGGTGTAGTGCATCATCTAGTGATACGGGCTCCCAGACTGTGAGCTCCTCAAAGAATTTTGAGATTTTTAGCAGTCCGTTTTGGAGGGCTTTCAGGGCCGTTGGGTTATGTACATCGGCGATTTTTGCCTTGACGGCTTTAAAACTGTCAATGTACTTCCGCAACGAGTTACCTGGCATTTGAGTAAGTACCCACAGATCGGCCTCCGAGGTCTCGATCTGGATAAATACTGAATATTGCTTCAAGAATGCAGCTTGAAATTGGGTGAAGTTGTCAATCGAGTTCGGTTTCAGGGAGGTAAACCATTCCAAGGCCGAATCTGTTAGATTTTCAGCGAAGAAACGACAGCGTGCTGACTCGAGGTCGCCCCCGAGTATTCGCACCCTCGAAAAGGCGAATTTGAAACTTCTCATAAATGCCTTAGGGTCGGTTTCTCCGTTATACCGGGGAAATCAGATGTTCTCGACATCGCCGAGCTGGGGGCTCGCGATTCGTGAGGTGAATGGGGTCTGATTGACTTCATCAATTACCATATCAATCTCGGGCGCTGAACTTAGAGCAGCGTGGACCTGCGATCTCATCCGCTGAAGTTCGGCACTCGTTTCTTCGTAGTATTTCTTGATCGATTCAAACCCATGTGAGCTGTCGGGTCCCAGGTTGTTTTCATTACTGCCCGGGAAGCGGAGCAGGGATTCTCTAGCAGGCTGGGCATGGTTGCTGCCACCATTTTCAGGTCGCACTTCGACTTCGGGATTATCCCGAGGTTCGACTTCATTGGCGTTCCGAGAGCGATCCTGACCGATTAGTCGGTTTGAGGTTGGATCTACTTCCGGGAGGGTCGCAATTGGCGTTGTTCCTCCTTCCGCGATCTGGATCGTGGAAGGAGTGAATATGGGGTCCGATATCATCGAGCTGAACCGTGATGTGGTGGCTGAGCCAACCATTCTGCTGATCGAAGCATTGATATCAGAAAAGTTTAGCCTTGTCACCGGTGGAGGTGGGAATAGTAATCCTCCCTGCCCAAGGGCAAAAAGGGATTGTGTCCCAGGTGGGAGGGCAAACCGCCCGATGGTGCTTGCCCGAGCCGTTCTTTCGAGGTCGTCTTGGCGAGCTACCATTAGGCGATTCTGTTCTATGAGAAACGATATCAAGTCCCGGATCTCAGCTATTTGATCCGGAGCCGGCTGGTTTAAGGCTGCAGATCCCGAAGGATCAGCAGTGTCATTGATCCCAGTCATGACACTTGCTCCCGAGGTGGTAGTGAGAACGTTTGTTGCTCCTTCCAGGTTTTCCGGAGCGATGTCGTCAGGCTGGGTTAGTGGGATAGAGGTATTTGTAACTCCGGATGAAACGGTGACTATTGCACTTTTGTGTCTGCCATTATCTTCTTTCAAGTGATCGGTTTTGTAGGTTACAAGGAGGAAGTTGTTTTGCTTCTACCCCCAGACGGCGCCAAATTGTGAGATCAGAATCTCACAACCTCAATTCTCAGCTTGCAGGTTGAATGTTCTTTGTAAATAGCTTAGAAGATTTTGAGAGAAAAAGTCGTATATTATTATTATGCCAAGAATTCGGTCTTTTACAATATGACTCTTGTTTCGAACTTATACTGGCACCAAATGTAACTGCCTAAACTTATTTGTTTACATTAAACTCAGAATTAAATTTGTAATCTTTGCCTTTAATGCTCAGCTTGATTCTCGGATTTTGAATTGTTGGGTTTGACTTGTTTAGATGCAAGCTCATTCTCCTGGCAACCTTGCCTCTTCCTAAATTCAATCCGGCTGGGCCTTGGGTGTGGAATTTGGGCCCAACACCATAGTTGTAGTTTTTTTTTGTTTTTTGGATTTTTTTTCTTTCAAAACGACGTCGTTTTGTCATCCTGTGCCAACTAGAAAGCATACGTGGTAGGTGACTCATCGCTGTTAACGGTGTTACGGAGTTGACTAACGGGGCTGATTGTCAATATTTATTTTTGCCAAAAAAAGAATAGTCCAGGTATGAGTTTTCAAATTTGGAAGTGTCTGGATATTAAATTGGACACTTGAATTTGTCAGGTACGAATCCGCACCATTTGGAATAGTCCGGGTAGGAATTGGTCGTTTTCCCGTCGGTGTGTCCGTCGTACGGGGTGACTTTTACTTTTTCCAAACGCCAAACTGGGGTGTTGATAATCTGTTGTGTTGATAATATGTTGTGTGAACGGAGTTTTCTGAGTTTCTTGAATCACACGATCGATCTCGGGCGCGGAGTTAGTTACTTGGTGTATTTTGGAGTTCATGTCTCGAATTTGTGCTTTGACGCCTTCGATTTGTTAATCCAGAGAAGCTTGCTCGAGGGTTGATTGTGTTCTGTTGGAAACAGAACTATGATACGGAGGTCGGAGTACCGTGTTTTGGT
Source organism: Eutrema yunnanense (assembly GCA_002933935.1). Lineage (NCBI taxonomy): Eukaryota > Viridiplantae > Streptophyta > Magnoliopsida > Brassicales > Brassicaceae > Eutrema > Eutrema yunnanense. Next base: position 504,682 of record PKML01053004.1, on the reverse strand, counting down.
GCAGAGGCGGGTCGAGGAACTGATTTCGATGCAGTGGAGTGAGTGTCTCGTTACCAGGTGGAATAATTGTTTGGATATGTCGGAGCTCGGTGATCTGGTCCCTAATCTATATGTGATGCGATTAATGAGTCATGTCGTTTCTTATTTTTCTTGTTTATCTCTGCGAATTGTATGGCCATGGCTTGCAAAAAAGTGGATTGGTCGATTAGAACTGTCTCGGCGTCGACGGTGTTTGCCTGATGTGGTGGGACATCGGGATTTCGGTTTTCAGGGTTGAGATTGCCGAGTCCATTGTTCTGGGTGTTGTCATTGCCGAGTATCAAACCATCACCACTGAGAGTCGGATTGATCATAAGATCAGTCATCGTCGGGTTTTATCAACCGAGATCCGTAAGTTCTGTTTTAACTTTCTCCACAGGCGGCGCCAATTGTTGATTCTGAAAATCACACAAGGGGTGAAACAGTAAACTTATGATCGGAAAATCGTTTTATTGATATCGAACTCGGCGAATACAATAATCGTTCTTTAAGGTCGGTAAAGTGATTTAGGAAACTAAAGAGGTCGAGTTCTCGTGAAGTTTGAGCTCTCAATCTCTCTTATCTCCGTAATGAATGTGAATCCTCCCAATGTGGTGAAAATCCCCTTATTTATAAGGTTCTAAGTAGATCGATACGGGTGATTTCCTTTTTCTAGTTCCCTCAGCAAAAAGAAATCTTCCCGAAATATCTCCAAGATAAGGAAACATTCTGTAAATCTCGAAGGTCGGTTTCGACATACCGAGTTGGGCTTTTAATGGGCTTGGAGGTCAGCGCTGTGGTTATGGTCTCTCCGAATTCGAATCGTCGTTAACCAGGATCAAATAGACCGGTCTCGATTCAAACCGGATTAAACCGGAGAGTGCTAAACTCACCACTAACAATGATTGAATTAAAACATGAGATTGATGAAAGAGGGTTTTTGATTTTAAGAAATATGTCAAAAGAAAACCTCTTAAACAATCTCGAAGAGTATCGAACAAAAAGTAAAGAGCAAAAAAAAAAGAATAAAACTAAACTAAAAATGGTGTAAAAGCAAACACACGAAATTAAGTCTCTAAAACACATATTTATAGTTCTTGAGCTCTGCTACCGCGATATAAATTAAAGGCGGGTATATCTCGACCAAGAAAGGAAAGCCCTAAAACCAAAGTAAAATCCAAAATACTCTTGCTTCTCAGCATATTGATATCCAACATCTCAAAACATAACACTTAAACAAACCATTTAGTATGAGATATTTGAACATGTTTCATCATGTTTCATCAAAAACAAGACGGGCATGTAAGTCGAGACTACATTGCAGTCCCTAAAACCAACATAAGTATCCAAAACCCAACAATCACGTGTTTCTTAATAGTATGGTCTTTGACGTACCATCTAGCTACTGCTTATAGGTATATTTACTCACCGAAAGTGTTGTTAAATTATCTGAATTGATTTAGATGAACAAAGCATGATAACCGACGGGAGTTGAGTTATTAGACTTTGTGAACATATCGAACTTGAACTATTTATGCATGTTTAACTACTTAATTACCAGCGGGAGTTGAGTGAATTAAGTTGTTCAAACATAGTAATTGGTGCTGCGGAAGTAGGTTAATTATTCATTTGTGATTCGAGTTCAAAACATATTTATCTAAATTATTAGATGAAAAACTTTAAGGATAATCCCAATTCTAACAACCTAACGATCAATCCATGAACTCATTGAATACCTGATATGCTCAAATTAATACCCTACAAGTACTAAAGCAGTTGTTGTAGTAAGTGTAGGGGTCGTACACAAGGACTCACAGAAATCACACAATAGGTTGTATAGTATCGAATCAAGCTAAACAAATCAGATGAAACAAAAACAATAAGCAATAAACGAGTTGTAAATACAATGGAGAGAATATAGACCTAGGGTACTTCTCAGGAAATCAATGAATGCAGACTAACTAATCAGGGTTCAGGTTACGCACGATTCTAGAACTCAAATCACTAAAGTATAATTGACCAACTGTCGTTGCGAGAATTATTTAAATCTAAACTTCAGAATCCCAAATCTCTTTGCAAATTCTTAAGAATAAATCAGCCTTAAAGTTCATGTTTGATATGTTCACAAATCAATTAAACCAAATCTCTTTGCGAATAATCAATTTGCTCACCTTAAGTTCTATCAGATTACTCAATTGCACTGTCGTGCCTAATCGATTAACCTAAGATCTAAGTTCTAGGTGATCAATCTAGAATTAGCTTTGAGAACAACATAAGGCGAAGAACTAATTCAGATTATGAACCCTAACAATAAATCAACCTAGTATTCAAAAAATCCCTATGAGAAAACCCTAAACCTAAAGTGGATCTACTCATACATGGAAATTGAAGCAATAAACATGTTTGAATAAATCATCAAATAAAATAGAAAGAGTAATAAGAGGGTTCGAAATCTTCTCTCGGACGAACAGAGTTTCAGACTTGTCTCCCTTCAAAAGCTCTCTCACAAAACCAAAGTAAAATAAAGCATAGCCATCAAAGTGGCTGTAAAATCCTATTAAATAACCTAAATCACGTTTTGGGGCTTCTTGTAAATAATAAAGTCTTCTGGGGCAATTTTGCAATTCTTCAACTCTTGGAAAAGTCGCGGGTCGTGTCTACTGCGATTGGTATCGATCGATACTAGGCAGTATCGATCGATATTGATGCTTCAAATCGGGTACTCAGCAACACGAACTTCTGCTTTGCTCCAGAATGCTCCAGAAAGCTCCAATATCTCCAATTATGCTCCAAACGTGCTAAAACCTGTAAAAGACTCTAAAAGACTCCAAAATACTAGAAAGACTCTATAAAACGGACTTATATCATGACCTAAAATGGGTAAAAACCATGATATATCAACTCCCCCAGACTTAGCCTTTGGTTGCCCTCAAGCAAATAGAAGACTAAACCAGAGAAAGAGGTTTGAAAACACAGAGACTCACCTATTCAAGAACCATCGCAAAGATCCTTTTCCCAAGCACCCAAATGTCACCTAACCAGCTTTTGATCTAACCACCATGTACTTCTCCGTAGACATTCACAGGTTTTCCAGACTCCACACATTATCTCGCAGCATTGTTCAAATAAAGCCCTCATCGCCAGTTTCATCGCTACAGCCAATGTTCAAGAACCTTCTAGATTCTTTACCATACAATATCATGACAAGGAACCATCCAATTTCACACTTTTTGTATCACTTTCTCTCCCCCAGACTTATTTCTTATTATGTTCTCTTTTTTTTTTTTTAGATCTGCATATACACATCAAGGTCCGAAACGCGAGTATTGATGGTGTTTGCCACCGAATCCCCGGTTCTTCCCTCTCTATGTATCAAAGGTTTAGGCGAATAGTAGTATCACGGGAAATTTTCCTAACCTCGCTTTCAACCTTTGTGTGATCATTTCCTCTGAAGTAGAATAATGGGATCGCTGAAAATCATTTCATCTTTTATGCTCTTATTTATCAACTTATAACAGGGGAGAGAGTTACCATTACTTTAAACATATGGGTTCCTTTATCAGATATGAATGATGAATCAAGCTCTGTAAACACTAACCACTCGATGAAGTGCAAAAATTTGGCTCAGGCTTCAGAAGAACTCTGTTGGAGACATGGATGTTTTCTAGTCAACTGGTCAGTCCTTGGATTTTTCATTAGTCGATCTAAAACTGATCCTGCAACACTGGTCACTCAAAAACAAAATCAAAACAACAATTCAAGCACATGATTATCATCTCCAACAAGTTTTGACTCAATAAAACGTTTTTGACTCGATAAAACAACTGACTCTAAGAAAAACAAACACAATGTCAGCAGACACCTCCCCCAGACTTGAACAACACTGTTCCCAGTGTTATCTAGCCTAGAGTAGGTAAAAGAAAACAAAAGAACATAATAAAATTGTGAAAAACAAGAAGTTACCGTGCTGGAACATCTGGTGTCGACCGACACACGGCCTGGAATCGATTGATACCAGACTTAAGTCGACATGATGAACCGTCTCATTCGCGATTGGTTTCGACCGATACCAATGTGGTATCGATCGATACTCAGGCGATTTCGAGTTTTGCTCCTTGTTTATCCTGACACAAACACAGAACGAAAAAAAAAATAAAAAAGAAAAATGACTCAAAAGCAGACTTACCAGTGGGTTGCCTCCCACCAAGCGCTTGTTTAACGTCATTAGCTTGATTGTAACGCCATTCAGGTTGTGGGTGCATCATCCAAATGCATTATCTGCCCTGTTGGAATCTCGGCTTTCGTTCAATAGTGTTTCACCCTCTGTCCATTGACAGTAAATTCATCGCATGTAGGGCTAATCAGCACGACAGCACCATGTGGTATGACCTCCTTGATTGTGAAGGGACCTGACCAACGAGAACACAGTTTACCAGGAAACAATTGCAAACGAGAGTTATACAGAAGTACCTGGTCGTTCGGCTCAAAATGTCTGGAGATGATCTTTTTATCATGATAGGTCTTAGTTCTCTCCTTGTACAGCTTCGAATTCTCGTAGGCGTGGTGCCTAATCTCATCCAACTCGTTCAGCTGAATCAATCTCCTTTCTGCTGCAGGCTTGATGTCAAAGTTCAGCAACTTCATCGCCCATGCAGCCTTGTACTCTATCTCCACTGGAAGGTGACATGCTTTCCCATACAGCAAGTGGAACGGTGTAGTACCCAGTGGTGTCTTGAAAGCACTCCTATAAGCCCATAGTGCATCATCCAGCTTCTTAGACCAATCCTTCCTAGAAGCTCCCACTGTCTTCTCCAAAATTTCCTTGATTTGCCTGTTGGAGACGTCGACTTGCCCACTGGTCTGAGGGTGATATGGAGTAGCCACGCGATGATTTACACCATACTTCTGCAGCAACCTCTCGAAAATCTTGTTGATAAAGTGAGAACCACCATCACTTATCACAATTCGAGGTACTCCAAATCGAGGGAAAATGATGGTCTTAAATAGCTTAACTACCACCGAAGAATCATTGGTTCTGCTAGCAATCGCCTCCACCCATTTGGACACATAGTCCACAACAACAAGGATGTATATGTTCTCGTGTGACGAGGGAAAGGGACCCATAAAATCGATGCCCCAGCAATCGAAAACTTCAACCTCAAGGATGAAATTATGTGGCATCTCATGTCTCTTGATGATCTTTCCTCTCCTCTGACAGACATCACACTGTGAGATATAAGCATGCGCGTCTCTGAACATAGTAGGCCACCAAAAGCCTGCTTGAAGAACTTTGGACACCGTCTTGAAAGTAGCAAAATGACCAGCATACTCAGACCCACGGCAATGAAAAAGAATCGCTGGCACCTCAGACTCTGCAAAGCATCTTCTGTAGATACCATATGAGCAGTGCTTGTATAGGTACAGCTCATCACAGAAGAACTTCCTCATCTCGCGCATAAACTTCTTCCTCGCATACTTTGTGGGATACCTTGGCTCAGTCTCTACAGCAAGGTAGTTGGCAATGTCAGCGTACCATGGTCGTGCAGGACTAGAGACAGCAGCTAGATAGACATCATAAGAGTCGAAGTGCTCTGCAGGCAAAACAGGTCCAAATCTCGACGGGTATCGATCGACACTAGGTGAGTATCGATCGATACCGAGAGTCTGCACTCGTGAAAATTGTAGATTTTCGGGACAAACGTCTTGAAGCTGAGCTTCAATGAACTAAATACCTTCCTATGGCAGGAAATCATCAATAGGTACGACTTCATCGACCTTCAATCGCGATAAGTGGTCAGCAACATCATTCTCAACTCCTCTCTTGTCCTTGATCTCGATGTCGAACCCTTGGAGCAAAAGAACCCATCGGCATAGACGAGGCTTGAGGTCCTTGTTCTTCAACAGGTATTTGAGAGCAGCATGGTCTGTGTGAACAATAACCTTGCTCCCAATCAAGTAGGACCGAAATTTCTCAAAAGAGAAAATAACTGCAAGTAACTCCTTCTCAGTGGTGCTGTAATTTCGCTGAGCATCATCCAACGTCCTGCTGGCATAGTAAATAGCATGGAGCTTCTTGTCTTTCCTCTGACCCAACACAGCTCCAACAGCAAAATCACTCGCATCGCACATAACCTCAAAAGGTAAACTCCAATCAGGTGGTTGGACAATAGGAGCACTCACCAATGACTTCTTAATCTCCTCGAAGGCTGCAAGGCAATCAGATGTGAAGTTAAATTGGACTTCCTTACATAACAGGGCTGTGAGTGGGCGTGCGAGCTTAGAGAAATCTTTAATGAACCTCCTGTAAAACCCATCATGACCAAGAAAGCTTCGAATCTCAGATACAGATCGTGGAGGTTGCACGCTTGTCATGACCTGAATCTTAGCCTTGTCAACTTCGATCCCTGCCTTAGAAACTTTGTGCCCAAGAACGATGCCATCTTGTACCATGAAGTGGTATTTCTCCCAATTAAGAACCAAGTGCTTCTCCTCGCATCTTTGAAGTACCTTGCACAAGTTATCCAAACAATCCTTGAATGACGATCCATACACTGAAAAGTCATCCATGAAAACCTCCATAAACTCATCAGTCATGTCTGTGAAAATCGACATCATGCATCGCTGAAAGGTTGTTGGAGCGTTACATAATCCAAATGGCATTCTTCTGTAGGCGAATGTGCCATAGGGACATGTAAAATTCGTCTTTCCCTGATCCTCTGGATGTATAGGAATCTGAAAAAAAGCCCGAGTACCCATCGAGAAAACAGTAGTATAGGTGACTTGCTAACCTCTCCAGCATATGGTCAATGAATGGCAATGGGAAGTGATCCTTCCTTGTAGCCGCATTCAGCTTCATGTAGTCAATACACATCATGTGACCAGTGATCGTCCTCGTAGGAATCAGCTCATCCTTCTCGTTTTTCACCACCGTTATGCCTCCTTTCTTAGGCACAACGTGAACTGGACTAACCCAAAAACTATCTGAGATGGCATAGACAATCCCTGCTTCCAAAAGAATCATCACTTCCTTCCTGACCACTTCCTTCAGGTTCGGATTCAGCCTTCTTTGGCACTCAATCGAAGACTTAGACTCATCCTCCAAGTGAATCTGATGCATGCACAAGTCTGGTGCTATACCTGAAATGTCATCAAGAGAATAGCCAAGAGCTTTGCGATACTTGCGCAGCTTGCTCAGCAGTAAGGCATTCTCTGTGTTGTTCAAAGAAGCATTAACAATTATTGGGTATGTAGAATCAGGGCCAAGAAAACTATACCTCAGATTTGGTGGGAGTGGCTTTAGTTCCACCTTAGGAGCATTCTCTGCACTCCAATCTCCAAGCCCAGCAGCTTGCTTAGAACTCTCGGCCAACTCTCTTTCTGGCCGCAGGGTATCGATCGATACCAGTGGAGTATCGATCGATACTGACGATGCTGAATCGAGCATCTTCGAGTATCCAGCAGTATCATCGCACAAATGGACCTCTGAAGTGGCTGAGCAGACCAATGCTTTCTCCAGTGGATCCTCAGGGTGCATCTCCAGGAAGTACTCCTTTGCTATGTCACTGAAGGTGTCCACATAGAACGTTTGCCCATCGATGGTTGGTCTCTTCATCATCTTTTCCATGTTAAAGGACATCACCAAATCACCGATGTTGAGAGCTATCTGTCCATTCTTGCAATCGATCAAGGCTCCAGCAGTTGCAAGGAATGGTCTGCCCAGGATAAGAGGATCCTTAGGCTCATCATCGTACTTCAGGACGATGAAATCTGTTGGGATCAAGCAATTCCCAATCTTGATCGGGACATCTTCGAGTAGTCCCTCCGGAAGTCTCACTGAGCGATCAGCAAGTACCAGCGAAATCCTTGTAGACTGGAAATCCGTCATCCCCATTCGCTTGGCAACTGAGTGTGGCATAAGGTTCACACTCGACCCAATATCGCAGAGAGCACGCTCGAATCTCTCTGTGAAGATAGTGTAATCCAAAACAAAACTCCATGGGTCTGGTAGCTTCTTGGGAATTTTGTTGAGTAGAATCGCACTGCACTCAGCTGTAATCATCATGACACCTTCCTCAAGGTTCACATTGCTAGACACCATCTTCTTCACATACCTCCTGAAAGCTGGAGAAGTCTTAATAGCATGGACAAAAGGGAGCTCCACAACCAACTTATCCAACATAGTTTTGCATATGGCGTCCTCCCATTCCTTCTTTGTCATCTTAGGAGGCATAGGATAAGACATCTTGGGTTTATACACCCTCTCCTTGACAATCTCGGACTGTTTCTCGATCTGCGTCTTAGCATCGATCGATATTGGAGGGGTATCGATCGACACACGGTTTGGATCCCCTCGTGCAGATGTCTGGACCTGTATCGATCGACACTGGCTGGTATCGATCGATACCTGGGGGTTTTCAGAATCTCAATCATCTTCTTCAGCAAGATCGACGAGATTCTCTGCAATTGGGTTGTTCTTCACTCATGTAATCATCTCTTTTCCACTCCTCAAGGTGATGGCATTGATGTGTGCCCTTGGATTCTCAGTTTTCCCTGGAAAAAAACCTTCCTGCAAAGTTGGACTCACTAGCACTTTAAACCCTGACACTTTACCACTCTCACTTTGAACCTTGAAGGTTATAAAACTGACACTTCAAACCCTGAAAGTATGGTTTTTTTTTGCACCGTGAAAATTTTAAACGGAATACCTAACCCCGTTAACGGAACAGTAACCCCGTTAACAGAACAGTTAACCCCGTTCATTTTAATTAAAACCATCGTTAAATGAAATTGAAAAAACAAAAAAAACCCTTTTCGTTTATTTTGACCCCGACGACAAAAAATTAAAAAAAAAAAAAGAAATCCCCAAATCGATTTGGGGGTTTAGGGTTCCCCAGATACTGAAACCCAGAAAGAGTAAATCGAGCTTGTTTCGAGCTGTTTGGAGCTCGTTTTTGTTTGACAAGAGAAGATTCGAGATGGGGTAAGAGTAATTTCTGATTGTCGTTCGTTTAACTTCTTTGCTGGGTTTACGATTTCTAGAGGTTAACAAGCCTCATTGTTTTGGTGGTGATTTCGAGTATCATATTAATGATTTCGAGTAGATGTTGGAATTTGATTCCTCTTTCTTACCTTCTGATTTTGAATTTATGGACTTCGAGTTTCTAGATTTTCGAAATAATGTCAGATTTGTAAGCTTCTTTGCTTTGTTTTAGATTTCGAATCCTCTTTGTTACCTTCTGGATTTTCGAGTAGTATTAACAGAATGACAGAGTTTGTAACCTTGTTTCTTCGTTTTACAGTGATGATAAGAGTGTAAAACTCGTAATCAATTATGGTGGGTCAATGATTAAAGAACATGAAGATTACAAGTACATTGGATTGATGGGTTGTAAGACTGTTTACTGGAAATTGTCTGAGATGACATGGGAAAAGTTTGAAGAATTTGTAATGAGTGAAAAGATTAAAACATCAATTAGGTTCGTTTGGTACAAAAAAGTAGAGGAGGAGATGAAGAATGTGCAGTATGAGTTATATGATACATATATGCTATGTTGGGCAGGGAAAGAAGCAGGTGAACTGGATGTGTTTATCGAGCACGAGTGTTCAGATAATGTTCCTGAGGACATTATCTACTACATGCCAAGCAGCCAGCGTGAGGATATTCAGTGTGCTGAAAATGAGACTGTTGGTGGATATGAGGCTGGTCGGGAAGATGGAGATGATGATGACAATGAGTGTAGTGATGATGATGTGAATAGGCCGAGAGAAGATGAAGAACCTGCAGATTCTGAGGATGAAAATGAGAATGATCAGAATGAAGATGAAAATGAGGTTGTTGACAGAGATGAGAATGATCAGAATAAGGATGTTCAGAGTGAGGAAGTTCAGAGAAATGAAAACAATGAAGAGGAGAATGATCATCAAAGAGATGTTCCTGTTTTCAATAACGTGGATGAAGGAGATGAGGTCATATTAGATGAAGGAGATGGTGCTAATGATCAAAGGTTCAAGGACCTGTTTGATGAAGGGACGAGTGTAAGACCAGAAAAGGAAGCTTATGTTAATCGTGAAGAATAAGATCAAGCAGCAAAGGAAGCAGAAGAAAGTGAGCAGGAGTTTGGGTTAGGTGATAAAGCGTACCCAGATACACCGTTAGAGTCTGATGAAGAATGGGATCAATAGGCCAAAAAAAAAAATCAAGAGGGAAAACACAGTTTCATGGATCTTTGGATAATGAGCCATACTTATGGTTGTTTCAGAAGTTTAATAGTGGGTTGGAGTTTAAGGACCAACTATTAAGGTACTCACTAAAGACTCAACATGATATCAAGATGGCTAAGTCTGAAAAAAAAACAGGATTGCTGTCATTTGCTGCGGTGAAGAATGTCCATTTAGGGTAAATTGTTCTTATGAGATCCCTCTTAACAAGTGGATGGTGAAAGTGTGTTGGTTGCATCACAACCATGGAAAATCCAGTAGAGTGTCTATGCTTAAGCAAGGAGTTATCGCAGGACTGTTTAGGAAAGAGTTGAGAAGGAATATCAGTTTACAAGCAAATGAGATTAAAGACTCGGTCAAAGAAAGGTATAACATTGTTGTGCCTGTCTCTAAGTGTTATAGAGGAAAGCTTATTGCCTTAGACAACATTTTGTCTACTCAGGCTATTCAGTTTGGGAAGTTATGGGATTATGAGGCTGAGCTTCATAGATCACATGAAGACATCACAACAGAACTTAACATTATACCAGTCAATAATGGATACAAGTTTGACTGCTTCTACATTTTCTTTGAGGAACTTCGAAATACTTGGAAAAGTTGTTGCAGGCCAGTTATTGGTCTAGATGGTTGTTTTTTGAAATGAGAGTTGAATGGTGATTTCCTTGCAGCGGTGGGTAGAGACGCAGATAACAGAATGTACCCAATTGCATTGGCTGTTGTGCGTGGTGAAAACAAAGATATTTGGGGCTGGTTTGTTAAGAAGCTTAAGGCAAGTTTAGACTTGATGAATGGAGAAAATTTGACCATAATATCTGATAAGCAAAAGGTAATCTTTCTGAAAATTCAGTTTGATTTAAGTTTGATTTCTGAAAATTCAGTTTGATTTAAGTTTGATTTTGTCTCTTTTGTAGGGGTTAGTGCTTGCCATAGAGGCTGAACTTCCAAGAGCTGAGCATTGCATGTGTGCAAGGCATATATATGCCAATTGGAAGAAGCAAGGTTTCTCAAGGTCAGAATACAAGAATTTGTTTTGGGGAGTAGCTTATAGCTACACTGAAGGAGAGTATGAAGAGAAGATGAATCTTGTTAAGGAATATGACCCAGCTGCACATCAAGCTTTGCTATCCACAGAACCTCATAGGTGGTGTAGAGCATATTTCAGCATTGATTCACACTGTTCTGATGTCCACAATAATCTGTCAGAAAGTTTCAATAGGACGATAAAGATGGCTAGATCAAAACCTGTGATTAACTTGCTGGAAGATGTGAGAAGACAGGCTATGAGAAGGATATCCAGAAGGTTTCTTATGGCAGAAAAGTGTGACACCATTTTGACTCCAATGACGATGGCATTACTGGAAAAAACAACGGTGGAGAAGAGGAATTGCTCAACAAACCGCAGTAGTTCAAGCCTTTATGAAGTGGAGGAATGTGGTTGTAGTTATACAGTCAACTTGGCCACGCATCAGTGTGCATGTAAAAAATGGGATCTCACAGGTGATAGAAGCTCTGATTGTAATATTTTATGCTATCTCTTTACAGGTGGTTGTTGGCTAATAATTTTTGGGTTTTTATGGCAGGCATACCATGCAAGCATGTTGTATGTGTTCTAGATGACAACCATGTTGACCCGGTTACTTATGTGGCTGAGTACTACTACACACATAAATTGAAGAGCACTTATAGTGAAAATATCAAACCTGTAAACGGTGAGAAGTTATGGAAGAAGGTTTTACATAAGCCTCCAATAGGAATACCTGAGAGGCGGAAGCCAAGAGGAAGACCAAAAAACCGAGACAGGATAAAAGAGCCATTTGAAGATTTACAAAATGCGGGAAAGGCAACAAGACATGGAAGGATCCCACATTGTAGCCGTTGTGGTCAAGCAGGTCATATCAATAGGGGATGTAAGAATGAACCTGTTGTGAAGGAGGGACCAAATAACAAGCGAGGTAGACCAAGGAAAAATCCGGCTGAGGTATGAAATGTGAAATGTGATTCCATAAAATATGAAATAATGATTGTTGTGTGCATATCTTTGTGTGCATATCTTCTGAATTGAAATATTGTTGTGTGCATATCTTCTATATTTTTTCAGAGTCAGCCAAAGAGTCAACCAAAACCGAGAAAGAAGAAATCGACTAATGCAACTAGCTCCCAACCTTTACCAGCTGGTGAATCAAGTTCACAGCCTCAAGTCATTTCCAGTGCTCCTCAGCCATTGCCACATGTGAAAAAAAACTGCACGAGAACGACCACTAGGGATCAAAAAAACTGGAAAACAAGGTAACATTCCAGCAGGTATTGGAACATTTTGGAGTCCATTTACGGACAGGCCTTTTGAAGTGTTTGGAGACCGTATTTACGATAGGTCTCACATTGATCCACATCCTCCACAAGACCCACGAGACTTGGTCTGAGTTTTAGACCCAAGATCGTCAATGTTTTAGACTCTTTCTTTTTTTAAGCATTGTGTAACGGCAATTCCTTTGGGTTTTACCAAAGATGATAACTAGGAAGATGTTTGCTTTTGGCTTACACATTATGTAACAACTTCATCATTTATGGTTAAGCTTTTTTTGTTTTAATCTTCCAAGGTTCTTTTAATTTAAGCTTCTCATTGTTTTACTTTCTCAATCATCCTGATGTATAAATGATTTCCAAGATTTTAAGTCATAGCATGATAAACGTCAACCCATACCTGTCATCATTCAATAACTAATGCCAATAAAACAAAATCATCATCACGATACAAATGTCTACATAATTAAGATACTACAACACAATAGCATACAGACTAAATGTCAACAAGAAACTACAACAAGACCGGTGATTCTACTCCAAAGACATTAGGTATTGTACCGTACTCTTCTCCTTAAGGATCAACACTTTCCGCTTAAGTGCTTCACATTCTTCACGGGTCTGCCTCAACTCATCCATGAATGCCATTTGTTCCTTCAAATTCCTAATCTCTTCTCTTTGCTCTCGAATGACATCTCTTGCCTCCAACAATGCTAGATGTTGCCATCCGTATGGTTTCTCTTCATCAAAGCAACAGAAAAAGTTGCAAGAATCGTATCCCCCGTTACCCATTTTACGTCTTGGACAGCTGTAGAACCTACGTCCAGGGTTCGCATCAGTCCAAGCTTTTACAATCTTTGCTGGCCGATTACATTCGCACACAACAACTTTCTCGTCCTTGTATTCACTCGTAGATGAACTAGCATTGAAAGCCATCTGCCAATAATCACACAGAACCCCAATATTCACAGTTGCGTTTATCCAATCCCAACTATGATAACATACATACCATTATTCACCTACGAATCATGTGAAAGTGAAAGTTTTTTTTTTTTCAATAAAGTTTTCATCTTACTTAGAATTTAACCTGTGAATTCCAATTCCAATCATAAGACAGATCAATTTGTCTCTTCTCAAATCGAAACCTCTGAATTTGAATCGTAACCCATATCAAATCGAATCGTGAAAGTGAAAGACTTACCATTTCTCTCTTCTCGAACCGTTTATGCCCTGGATTCATTCTACTTCACCTCCTAGCCCTCGAATTGTAACCCAGATCACTTGCCCTTTCTCGATTTACTCTTTCTGGGTTTCACTCACTGGGGAACCCTAAATCCCCAAATCGATTTGGGGATTTCTTTTTTTTTTTTTTTTTTTGTCGTCGGGGTCAAAATAAACGAAAAGGGTTTTTTTCGATTTCATTTAACGATGGTTTTAATTAAAATGAACGGGGTTAACTGTTCTGTTAACGGGGTTACTGTTCCGTTAACGGGGTTAAGTATTCCGTTTAAAATTTTCACGGTGCAAAAAAAAAACCATACTTTCAGGGTTTGAAGTGTGAGTTTTATAACCTTCAAGGTTCAAAGTGAGAGTGGTAAAGTGTCAGGGTTTAAAGTGCTAGTAAGTCCAACTTTGGAGGTTTAAAATGCATTTTTCCCAAAAGAAAAGTGAAATAAAAGAGAAGAAATATATCGATATTTCTCTAGTTGCCAAGTATAAGAATTAAGTCTTGAATATTTAATTTACGGTATAGGGCATTGGATTTTAGATTTTATTGTGTGAAATATAATTTCATTATAATTATCCACTTAACAATGGAATATATAAAAAAAATGTCTCTTAATCTATAAATTAAAAATTGTAANCCCCCCCCCCCCCGGAAAACTATTACCTAGTAACATGTCCACACGAAGTTTTACCCTCGTCTTCTGTCCCCCTACTATGAAAGTTACAAACTTATTTCCCCCCAATTTGAAAGATCAAAACATATTTACACATATAATAGAAGTTCGAAACTAATAACCACCCAGACCATGATTTAATTTGGTTTACTGTTGACCGATGGTAAATTAACCATTTACAAACCAATTTAACTCGAATTACACCCGATTAGAACTTGTAAACAGGAATTAGATCCAAAATTAAACCCAGTCAAAAATCGGATCGAACCTTAAATCAGAAAAAAAAAATTCCTCAATTAAAGAGAAGAACCTAACCCTAAAATCGATTTAGGAATCGAGAATCCTAAAATCCAGAGATTGGAGAGTGAGAGCTGCTGAATCTCTCACTTGAAACCTTTAATCTCTCTTGAAACTTCAAATCCCGAATCGAACCCTCCTTCTTCCCGAATCTCACTTGAAAGCTTTTTCAATTTTGAGTTTTTTTTTTTTTTTTGATATTCTCTGTAAATGATCCCCCCAACTGGAGTCACCGGAGAAAGAGTAGCGAAGGAGATGGAGGCTTCCTCGGAGTGGAGTAACTGTCGGGGATGAAGGATTTGTGGTTGCATGAGGATCCGTCAGGGAAAGAGGATGAGTCTGAGGATGGAGGCTCTGTCGGGGAAAGATGGTGGGTCGGATGGTTCGGGTGGGTCAAGGTCAGGCGCTGGCAACTGGCCAGAATCCATGGCGGAGGAAGAAACTGTTTTTTTATGCTCACATCTGTAACAAAACTGTTTTTTTCTTTTGTCGGTAAAATCTCACAAGCTTGAAACTTGAATAAGATGTACAATAAACTTAAATAAGTTGCTCAATCTCGGTGCCAGAGATTAATCTGTTTTCTGATAATATCCATCCAAAAACTGTAGAAACCAAATCATAGTTTAAAAAGATGGGAATTTTGATTTGCAATTAACCTTTTCTTGTTCTCAATCAAAATAAAAATGAAGATAAGCGTGCGTGTGATGTTGGTGTTGGTTTGATATCATCATGATGTCGTTATTGTTGTTGTTGTTGGTCTGCGTCGGAGGAGGAGGAAGAAGAAGAATTGGTGTATCTTGCTTTTGGAAAATCGATTTTAGAACAATCAAATTTGGAAAATCAATTTTTAGGGTTCTTCAATTTTCAAAATTGATTTGGGAATTTTTTGAGGGAACTGGGTATTTTACCCGGGTTACGGATCGGATTTCAGTTCGGGTCGGGTTTTTAATTCGGTATGATATTCGGTATAACTGGTTTCATACCAGGTTTAGGTCGTAAACCATTAAAACCAAATTCTATGTGTAAATATGTTTTGATATTTCAAATTGGGGGGAAATAAGTTTGTAACTTTCAGAATAGGGGGACTGAAGACTAGGGTGAAACTTTGTGTGGACCTGTTACTAGGTAATAGTTTTCCGGGGGGGAAATATGACGTTTACCCAATTATAAATAAAATAAAAATTAAGTCTTCAATATTTGATTTAGTGTTTATGGCATTGGCTTTTAGGGTTTAGGTTATGTTGATTTAGGGTTTAGGTGATGTTAATTAATGATTTAGGTTATGTTGTCAATTAACAAATGTCAATAATTGCCAATGATTGGAAATGATTTCAAATGATTACAAACATATTTACAAATCCTACAAACTAATGATAAGTTACAAAGATTTTCATCTATAGTTTAGTGTCATACAACAATTGTTTTCATTTTAATTTTTTTGGTAAACACCAAAACAATATATTATTATGAAAGTTAATATATAGGGTTTGATTTAGGGTTTAGGGTTTGATTTAGGTTTTAGGGTTTGATTTAGGGTTTAGGGTTTGATTTAGAGTTTTAAGTTTAGGGGTTGATTTAGGGTTTAGGGTATAGGCTTTGATTTAGGGTTTATGATTTATTTTTGTTTGGCGAATTTTATGATCTCAAAGTGTTTATTAACTATATCTAAAAAACACTTAGCCATTTTTATTTTTTTGGCGAATTTTATGATATATGAGTGTTTTTTTAACTATAGACCAAAACAAAAAACACTTAGCCACTTATATATTTTGTTTTTACACTTAGCCACTTATAAGCGGGATCCCTTTAATTTTTTTCCTGCTTTGTTTTTTTTTTTTGGCTCGACAATTTTTGTTTAGTTTTTTTTGTTTTGGTTCGATAATTTTGTCGTGTTTCTTAACTTAGACCAAAAACAAAACAAAATACTTAGCCATTTTTCGTGTTTCTTAACTTAGACGTAGCCTCTCTCTGGTTACCGAAAGACCGTCGTCGTCGCCGTTATAATCTTCCGAAATCAGGGCAGCAATCGTCTTCTGCGGCGTGTTGATTCCAATTTCTCAGGTATAATTTGAGGTTAAAGTTGAAATTCGAGTTTCTGGGTTTGGGTTTTTCGATTTAGGGATTTCACATGTCGGCTACTAACCCTTTTTGATTTCTTTTCTCTTTTTGCAGGAAGCTTTGGTTATGGCTTCGCAGTCGAAGGTATTTGATTTTCTTATGGGTTTTAGGTTCAAATTGGGTTTTGTATTTTACGGTTGAGTAATAATCATTTTCTTTTCTCCTGTTCTTTATGTGATGTGATTTTACAGTTCCTTTATCGCAGAAGACTTTTGTGAATTATGTAAGAAAGTGAATCCTTCTCTCTTTTTATTCAATTTTTGTTCTGACGTGGATGTAGTGCTTCAAGATGTTAGTTTTTTTTAGTGTCTGATCAATGGATTTATGCTCACATATGTATGTATAATTGGTCGAGGAGCTGTGGTGTTTTTGGTGTAATATGGAGAAGTCATGGGTTTGGCTTCCAAGGTATGAACCTCTCTGTCATGTTCTTTTATACTTTTAATTTCAAATGTGTTTCTGAGTTAATTTGGACTTTATGTTTTCTTTACAGGAATAGCATTGAGTATGTTAAAGGAGCAAGAAAATTTGTAAATGCATCAGCAAGCAGTTTGGGTAATCATACCGAGATTTTCTGTCCATGCATCGATTGCCGTAATGTTTGCCATCAACCGGTCGATGCAGTATTGGATCATTTAGTGATTAGGGGAATGGATCAGAAGTACAAGAGGAAAACATCGTGGAGTATGCATGGGGACAGAATGGAAGATAAGAAGGATGATGGTCAGACTTCTGGTTTGGAGGCTTATGAGCTGTTTAGGACAACTTATTTTGATGGTGAAGAGAGTCCACAGTCACCGAAGCCCAGTGGATATCAGTTTGATGATGGTGAAACTATAGAAGAATCCGAGTTTAGAAAGAAGTTGAATGATGCTGAAACACCACTGTACTTGACATGTCCCAATTACACCAAGGTCTCTGCAATCATGGGCCTTTACCGCATAAAATTTAAGAGCGGGATGTCAGAGAACTACTTTGATCAGCTATTGAAGATGGTCCATGACATGCTACCTGCAGATAATGTGCTTCCAAAGTCAACAGATTAGATTAAGAGGTTCTTGAAGGTATTTGGTTTTGGTTATGATGTCATTCACGCATGCAAGAATGATTGTGTTCTTTATAGGACGCAATATGATAAGATGGAAATCTGCCCAAGATGTAGTGCTTCAAGATGGGAAATGGATAAGCACAATGGTGATGTGAAGAAGGGAATTTCTGCGAATGTCCTTAGGTATTTTCCGATCAAGAAAAGATTTAGGAGGATGTTTAGATGAAAAAGAATTGCTGAGAATTTGCGTTGGCATTTAAGCAATGCAACAGAAGATGGTACAATGAGACATCCGGTGGACTCTATAACTTGGGCTCAGGTGAAAGACAAATGGCCAGAGTTTGATGATGAACCTAGAAACCTTCGGCTATGTATTTCTATTGATGGTATGAACCATTTCTCTATTCAGAACACCAAATACAGTACTTGGCCAGTGTTGTTAGTGAATTATAACATGTCTCCAACAACGTGTATGAAATCTGAGAATATCATGCTGACTATGTTAATCCCTGGGCCAACTGCACCGAGCAACAACATTGATGTTTATCTACAACCATTAATAGATGACTTGAAGGACTTGTGGAATGAAGGTATTGAGGTGTACGACTCGTTTTCAAAAGAGAAATTAACACTTAAAGCTTTGTTGTTGTGGAGTATTAGTGACAATCCAGCTATAGGGACTTTGTCTATATGTAAAGTGAAGGGGAAACAAGTTTGTAATGTATGTGGGATTGATCATGATGCTTTTTTGTGGAGGCTAAGTGCTGAAATAGCAGTAATGGGTGATGCTGTAAATGCGACCATCGCATGGCCACTTGATAAGGTGGATTTCGTCGTCAACACACCGGAGGTTTCACCAAAAACATCACATGGGGTAAAAATGTCTAAACCTTATGCTTCTACTTTACTTTTATCAATTGTTATCGATCATTTCTATGTTGCTTTAATGGAATTATGATGGATGTGTTTTACAATTTGATTGTCAGAGTACAAGTAGAAGCACTAGTAGCAGCAAAGGTACCAAAAAAAAGTGTATCTTGTTTGATTGTAGCGGCTCCGGAAAAATTGTTGCAGGATATCATATTTGTTCAACTGATCCAGCTGATCGAGTACTCTTCGTCCCTTTAGGTCCTAATGCTAGCAAGGTTTGGATAGATGTGTCAAAGATTGGAGATGCTGAAGTGTGGAGACCAAATTCTGAAGTCCAATATGTTGCTGATGCTATAGGTACGACGGTTGCTTGGCCTAATGACAAACTTAAAGTACTGTGATGCAAAATCTTGTCATGTCTTAGTTTTAGGGTTGTTTGGAACTTATTTATCTTTCTAAGTCTTGTGTTAGTTTGTAATTTAACTTGTTTGTTTCTATATTATCATGGAATTTGTATTAATCATGTTTCAAATTTTGATCAATATACCAAATTTAAAATGTCATTTTATTGCAATATACAAAAAAAAACCCCAATAAATCAAAAATGCTATTAAAAAACGTTATGAAATTTTAAATATTATAAAATAGCAATTCAAGAACGCTATGTATAAATTTTTAATAACAAATAAAACCCGTTATTATAAATATTTCTATTGCATAGAAAAGAGCGTTATATTAAATCTCCAATATAATTGCATTTCTTAAAAACGTTATCAAAAATATAGTGTTTTTAATAACGGGAGTATACAGAGCGTCTGTAAAGCGCTATGGATTTCAACCATAGCGGATATTGCGCGCTACGGATATTCACTTTTCCTGTAGTGAATTGAGCAATGTTTTACAAAATTTCTGCGCTTATTTTGAACGACAATTCAATAAACAAGTCAAGATGGTGCGCAGCGATAATGTTACGGAGTTCACTTGTCTGACGAGGGCATCGTGCATCAAACATCTTGTGTGGGAACACCACAACAAAACTATCGAGTTGAGCGCAAACACATGCATATCTTCAATGTTGCTCGTTCTTTGCTCTTCCAAGCTGGCTTGCCAATTAAGTTATGGGGTAAAGCCATTCTTACCACTGCATATGTCATTAACCAAACTCCATCCAAGCTTAATAACGACTGTTCTCACATGAAAGTTTTTGGATCATCTTGTTATACATATTTGAGAGCTCGTGAGCAGGATAAATTTGGTCATCGAAGTCGTCATTGCATTTTTGTTGGCTATCCATTTGGCAAGAAAGGTTGGCGTGTATACGATCTTGCCACAAAAAAAAAATTTGGTCTCTTGTGATGTGATTTTTCACGAAACCATTTTTCCATTTTGATCGAAGGAAGAGGTGCATGTTTCACCGTCTGATCAGCATATTTGCGTTGATTCATATTAGTTTTTAACATCGGCTTCTCACAACATAGGGAGTTCCAAAACAGCTCTTGTTCCCTCTTCTTCACCGGTGATAGTTGCTAAAGCTCATGTTTATGTCGCTAGCCACAATGCAGTTCCTTCTCATGTTGATCTAGTTATTGTTGATACAACTCATGATCACTCCACTCCGGTGACACTTGAGGATATGTCATAGGAAACAATACTTGATGAGACTTGTGATGATCTTGATGATCAAGTTGGCTCTCCGGTTATTTCACCTGGCGATATTGAGTTTGTTGAAGAATTGGGCAGAGGTCATAGGGAAAAACACCCTCCACCGAAGCTCAATGATTATTACATTTATACAGCTCGATGTGAAGACCATACCTATCACGCTTCCATTACTTCGCCTCTTGAGTCCTCGTCTACGGTTCCAGGTACAACGCCTTATCCCCTCTCACAGTTTATATTTGATGATTTATTTTCACCTCCCCATTGAGTTTTTCTCGCAGCAGTGACTAGTGGTGTTGAGCCAACAAGTTTCAAGGAAGTAGTAAAGCATGATGTTTGGAATAATGTTGTGGATGTGGAGGTTGATGCTTGTGAGATCAATAAGAATGTTGTTGATTTGCCTCCGGGAAAAGTTGCTCTCGGTAACAAATGGGTGTATAAAATTAAGTATAAGGCTGATGGTTCTATTGAACGTTACAAGGCTCGCTTAGTAGTTTTGGAAAATCGACAAATCAAATGAGAGGATTTTACAGAGACGCTTGCACCCGTAGTTAAGATTTTCTCTCACAACGGAATTACTCTTTGGATATTGTTGCTGAAATAGGGTTACTCGGGTCCAAACTGGTTTCGATTCCTATGGCGCATGCAAAAGCATGGTCTTATAGCTTGGAGGAGAGTCTGCTTCTTTCTGATCTGGCACGTTATCGGCGATTAGTTGGTCGTCTTATCTACTTGAAAGTGACTCGACCAGAACTTCCACATTTTGTCTCCATTTATGCAGACTCCTCGTGAAGCTCATGGAATGTCGCTTTAAATGTTGTACGATATCTCAAGGGCTCGGTTGGACAAGGAATTTTGATGAAATCGGATGCTAATTTACAGCTTACGGCATATTATGATGCGGATTGGGAAACTTGTCCGTTGACGCGGCGTTCTCTTAGTGCTTATTTTATGTTTCTTGGTGGTTCTCCCATATCATGGTGCATGAAGAAGCAGAAAACCGTCTCACATTCTTCCGTTGAAGTTGAGTATCAGTCTATGTGTGATGCGTTAAAGGAGATTATTTGGTTAAGACAACTTCTTTCGGATCTTGATTTTCCTTAGACATGGCCTACTTGTTTGTTTTGTGTAGTCAAGTTGCCTTGCATATCGCTGCTAACCTAGTTTATCATGAATGGACAAAGCATGTTGAAGTCTATTATCACTCAGTTCGCGATGCCATTCACGACATGATCATCTCTACGGCTCATGTTCGAATCAATTGGCCGGTATCTTGACTAAAGATCTTGGTTTTCAACAGTTCAACAATCTAATGTCCAAGCTGGGCATTGTTAATTTACATGCTCCAACTTAAGAGGGAGTATTAGGCTAGATAGTCGTATTGTATTGGACCTTATGACGGTTTGTATAGTTTGGTTGTCAAGTATATCTAGGGTTTCATAACTTTGTATTCACTGTTGAGAATAATACACTAACATATTCTTCTATTCTACAACTAGCTGACGTTATGAGTCATAAATATAAAAACATAAATGTATGAAACTAGGGGGGCAAACTAAAAAAAATAATGGGTGCATTGATAAATTTTAGCTGAATTTTGGTCAAAATTTAAACTGTTTTCTTCATAAAACAAATATTTTTTAAAAAAATGGGGGCACGTGCACTCTTAGTTAGTAAAGTAGATTCGCCCCTTGTTATGACATAAACATTGGGTTGAAAATTATTCTAGGAGTGTGGAGTTGTTATCGACATCCACACTCCACCTTCAAGGGGGCATTGGGCCTATTGGGATACCTTAAATATATTAGTCTCTCATGCTTAGGTGAAGAGTTGTATCATCTCTATATTGTATTTTTTTTTTCGACGATTAAAATTTCATTAATGTAAACTTGATGATACATAATCCTTATGAAGATGATGAGTTAACCAAACAGGAGGATTAATACAACTTGAGTAGAAAAGACTATTAACGGGTAAGTTCTTTGCTAAGTGATGAGCAGCTTCATTCCCAAGTCGACACAGGCTTTGGAATAAAACTTTGTTGAATTTCTTTGCCCAAAGTAGAACATCCTTGCAGAGATTATGAATTCCAAAATCTTTGTCTTGACCATTAATGTTTCGAATGAGCTGTTTAAGCAGTCTCCTTCAAATATAACCTCCCGATAGCCCATCATATATGTATTCTGAATTGCCGATAATAAGGCTTTACCTTCAGCTTCTAAAGCAGAGCTAGATTGTCCTACTCTCGATGAACCCCAGAACTTTGCCACACCTAAATCATCACAAACAATCCAACCCGTAGAGGACAATGAAGTAATATGATTATATGCACCATCAAAATTGCACTTAAACCAACCCGGAGAGGGTCTTCTCCAAAAATCAACCATAGCTGCTCCGTCGTTTGAAATTCTCTGATGTAAAACATCCCTTGCTTCAGCATATTTGGTTGCCTCTAGCCATTCGTTGACTTCAGCTATTGATAGAACGACATCCTTTGAAGGGATTGGTACATTTTTGTTAAAAATTAGATTGTTCCTTGTCTTCCAGATTCGCCATAAAATCCAGAACGGAAGTAATTTTTGTTGAGGAGATACTCCTTGATAAGATTGACACTACAAGAATAATTGTCTATTGCCACAGATAATTTTGTGGCAAAAACCTAAAATTCGTGGCAATATAGACATTCGCCACGAATTGCCACGAAATTAATTTGTGGCTATAGAGTCGTTACAAACAGAATTTTGTGGCTATTTCTGGCATTTTTGCCACGGAATGCCATAACGAGTTTCTCTGGTAAATTAGCCACGAGTTATCCAGAAAACAATCCTGGCAAATTTGCCACAAAATGATACAAAATAATTGTGGTAAATTGTAAGGAATTATCACAAGATCGTTTCTGGCAAATTTGACAAAAATGGCCACAAAATAATTTGTGGCTAATCCGTGGCCTTTCAAAAAAAAAATATAAAAAAAAATTTTTGATCAAAAATATTATTATTAATTGCGTCCCAAACCGGGAATTGGAGTGGTTTACAAAAAAATAACCGAAACAAAATTGGAGTTGGTTTACAGATTTTTTTTTTTTTTTTTGACGCATAGCAATGGTGGAGCAGCCACCGCCGCTTCTTCTCCGACCACCGTTCAACGATCACCGGCGGTTACAAGGAGTGGCTTTGCAACAAAAGAGTGTTTGGATCTCACCTTTCGCCATCTAGATCAGATCGAAGCCGACCACCGCTTACTCTCCTTCAACTCGCGGTGCCACCAATCGAACCGCCGCACCGATTTCCGCCACGATGCCGCAGCTTCTTCTCCGACCACCGACTAANGTAAAATCTAGTTTACAATTTAAGATTTAGAGTTTATGATTAAGGGTTAGAGGTTTAGGGTTTAGGGTTAAGGGTTTGTGGTTGGGGTTTAGAATTTAGGATTTATAAATGATTATATTTGAAATTTTTATAAATGTTAGATTTTTTTGTATAATATTTGATGTTTATGTGTAAGATCTAGTTTACAATTTAAGATTTGGAGTTTATGATTAAGGGTTAGAGGGTTAGAATTTGTGTTTAGGGTTTAGAGTTTAGGGTTTATATTTTCGTATAGCCACAAATATATTTGTGGCAAATCCGTGGTTATCTCATTAAATTTGTGGCAAATCCATAATTTTGTGGCAAATTTGCCATAAATTGTCATGTTTATTGTATCCTGGCAAATTTGACAGGAACAAAATTCTAATAATTTGTGGCAAATATTGACACGAACTCTTTGTGGCAATTTGTGGCAAAATATGCCACTGAATACCACGATATTTATCAACGTGGCAAATTTGACACGAATTTGCCACAAAATGCAACAAAATTTAAAAAACCGTTTTTCGTGGTAAATTTGTGGTAAGAAATAATTACCACAAAAAAATTGTGGCAAAATTCTGGCAATAGACAGATTTTCTTGTAGTGTGAAGATCTAGTAAACTCTGCATATTTTCTTCGCAATCAGAAGAAGGTTGATTTAAACACCGAAGAGGAATGTTTGCAAGGCGCCATGTCATATTTAAAACCGGGCATTCAAAAAATAAGTGATTAATGGTTTCTTCACGAAGCCCGCATCTCTGGCATATTGAATCGATGTGAATTCCGCGAGTTCGAAGACGGACTGAAGTACCAATAGCTTTTGTAACAACCTGCCATAAAAAATG
This sequence comes from Eutrema yunnanense, assembly GCA_002933935.1. Taxonomy (NCBI): domain Eukaryota; kingdom Viridiplantae; phylum Streptophyta; class Magnoliopsida; order Brassicales; family Brassicaceae; genus Eutrema; species Eutrema yunnanense. The sequence goes on along the minus strand of PKML01053004.1, from coordinate 480,057 downwards.
TTTCAGTTTCGGCAGAATTGGAAGTTTCCAAATCTTATGCTTTTGTTGTGGATCTCCGTGAGGGCGTTGGATTATGATATTATCAGGGTCTTCCAATTTTCTGGACAAAAAATATCCTGTCCGAACTGAATAATCTCCATTCTTATTGAAATGCCATAAAACCTTATCATCTTCAATCTCTTGAGAAAGAAAAATCTTTCTTGCCCAGATTCTATCTTCCGCATCAATATTAAGCAACGCAGCTTCGTTCCAGCATCTTCTATTATTGTGTGTAGTAATAAGATCACTTACTAACAAAGAATCAGGTCCATCACCACGAGCTGGTCTCGGAGGATCAGCAGGAATCCAGTTATCCTTAAACACATGAATTATCTCACCCGATCCAACATTAAATCTGATCCCTTTATTGATAAGTTCCAATCCTACCAAAATAGATGACCAACCAAAGGATTGTTTTCGCTGAGCTCTCGCTTCTAAGACTGATCCATCTCGAAAATATTTAGCTCGAATAATCTCGCAAACAAATAATTTGGATGTTGTAATAGTCTCCAAGCTTGTTTAGCTAGTAAAGCATCATTGAATTTTTCCAAGTCCCGAAAACCAAGACCTCCTTCTTTCTTCGTAAATTGTAATTTTTTCCAAGCTACCCATGAAATCCCTCTCCTATATTGATTCTTCTCCCACCAGAATCTTGAAATTAGACTAGTAATTTCATGAACAACCTGAGCTGGGATCTTAAAGCATGACATAGAATAAACCGGCATAGAAACAACAACTGACTTCAATAAAATCTCCTTTCCACAATCTGAGAGTAACTTAGCACTCCAAGAAGAAGTATGTTTCTTAACAGCATCGATAATGTATTTGAACATCTCTGATTTCTTTCGGCCAAACTGTTCCGGTAAACCCAAGTATTTTCCGCCTCCTTCTTGGTTTTGAATCCCGAGGATAGACTTTAATCTTTCCTGCAAATCTCCTGGAATGCGAGAGCCAAAGGTGATCATCAACTTGGTAGAATTTATCATCTGTCCTGAACTTCTTTCATACATATCAAAGATTTCTCGTAGAGTTCGACAGTTACGGTTGTTTGCTTGACAAAAGAAGAGGGAGTCATCCGCAAAAAGAAGATGAGTTAGAGGGGGAACTCCATTACCAATTTTGATGCCACGGATTCGTCCTTTCTGCATATTTTTTTTGATCAGATGGCTAAGAACATCTGCGCAAAGAATGAATAGATAATGAGACAAAGGGTCTCCCTGTCGAATTCCTCTTTCCGGTATAATCAATCCTTGCGGGTTTCCATTAATCAAAATAGAGTAACTCACACTTTTTACCGTTGCCATGATCCATCTGATCCAAGTATCACAAAATCCGAAAGCTTTCATTGTAGATTTAAAAAAATCCCATTCAACGCGGTCATAAGCCTTGCTTATATCCGTTTTAACAGACATGTAGGTTTGAGAGACCCTTTTTCTTACTTTCAAAGAATGCATCAACTAGAACATTATCTGAAACCATTCTTCCCGGGATGAAATCAGCATGTTCTTCCGAGACTATCTGATTCAGAAACCCTTTCAAACGAAGAACCATAAGTTTTGATATTATTTTATAAAGTACATTACAGAGCCCAATGGGACGGTAATCTGATAAAGTAGATGGTTTAGTAATCTTTGGAATCATACAAATATTTGTATGATTCACTCCTGGTTTCATCTGGCTAGTAGCAAAAAATCTTCTAACCTCTTTAATGATGTCCTTACCAACAATATCACAGCACTCTTGAAAAAATCTTGCAGTAAAACCATCTGGACCTGGACCTTTATCGGCTCCGATTGAACATACTGCATCATAGATTTCCTTATCTGAGAAATCTCTGGTCAAGCTTTCATTTATTTCATCCGATACAGAACGGTCCAGGAATATATCCTCAGAAACATAATTTTTATTGCTTGTATAGATACTCCGAAAAACTCTTCTGTGTGCTTACCGATTTCTTGATCTCCTCTATAATTTTGTCCAAAAGCATCCTGAATAGAATGAATCATATTCCTTGCAAATCTGTCTTTGGTGCAGGCATGATAGAACTTCGTATTTCGGTCTCCAACTGCCAACCAATTATTACGGTTTTTCAGTTGCCAGTAAATTTCTTCCTCTCGGTAAGCAGAGACCAGATCTCTTTGAATACCTGGAATAACTAGTCGCTGTGTACCAGAACTAGTAAGCGCAATCTCAAGATCTCGTTGAAGAGATTCTAACTTTTATGCTGAATTCAACTTGGAATTTCTGCGGCACAATGAAATAGACTTTCTGCATTCATGAATCTGATCAGTAATAGAGCAGTTCCGAGAAAGAAATTCTGAGTTCCAACCTTTAGCTACATATTTTTTGAAGTCCTGAGTTCCAACCTTGAAATTCTGAGTTCCAATCTATATTGTATATAAGGCATTGTTTTTGTTCTAATTAAATAAGAAATCCCTTCCTAACTTGTACGGATTTCTTGTCATGTGTTTTTTTGGTTTACGCTGGAGTTTGGAAACAGTCATGGACATACTAAAATAACTTACTTACATGGAATAACAATCGATTGAAACATTAAGAATGAGGATGCGATATTCTCATAGGGCATAAGTTGTATCAAACTTTCACAGTGAGAACAAAAATTGTTCTGTTTACTATTATTATTTACACTCTTCCAAAGAATCATATATCTGTTGAAAATAACTATGTATTACATTGAGAATTATATATATATAATATTCCATCAAGTTTACACTGCTCAAGTTGATGGAATTATATATAGATAGATAGCTAGCACATTAGACCATCCGCATCGCAAGACCCTGTGTTTTCCGTAAGACATTGTGTCTTTCCAAAAGTGATGATGTGTCGCGATGTGATGAGTCGCGACAATAAAAAATCAATTTTAAAAAAAGAAAATAATAATAATAATTAAAGCGGAAGACACCCATCATCCGTGTCTCCGCTGCAGATGCTCTTACGTATTAACAAGTTGGTTTGTGTGTCTCAAGACACATCATTTTGACCCAAAAAAAGAGAAACCCTATAACTGAAAATAGCTTTTAAGACAAGGAAATGAAAGCTTGAGCACTTTTAGCGACCTTGATGAAGACATCTTCGAGAGTTGTGTCGGCGAGTCCCCAAGCAAAGACTGTGAAGTTGGATTTGGCCTTTTCTACAGCCCGAAACACCTCAGAAATCCTAACCTCTTGCTTTGGGAGCTCGAATTTCTGTGTACCAGCGAGATGATATATCTTCCTGGCATTGGGAGAGACAGTTTCAACCAATCTCTCTACCTCTTCCTCATGTTTTGAGGATGTTGTCATCGTGAACACATACGATCCACCGTATCTGCTCTTCAGCTCCTTGGAGTTTCCTATGCATTGCAAGCCTCCGTCTACAAATATCCCCAGTCTATCGCATAGAAATTCTGCTTCTTCCATCGAGTGAGCTGAAAATGTAGTCTTAATTAATTAAAGATTAAGTCTAATGCACGCTTAATCATATTCCAGAAGTTGATAAAGTAAAAGTAATCTGATGTATACTTGTGAGGATTATCGCTGTGTTTTTTTTTGCACGCTTAATCACATTCCATAAGTTCTTCCTCGAGGCTGGATCAAGTCCTGTGCTTGGCTCATCCATATAAACCACCTAATTTTAGAGAATGATTAATCACATGAGCCATTGCTTGAAAAAATACACAAATAACAAGAATGTACGTACCTTAGGGTTCCCGATAAGCGATATGGCCACGCTAAGCCGCCTTTTCATACCTCCGCTGTAATTTCCAGCAGGTTTGTCCGCAACTCCTCCATCGAAAAGGCTGACGCTTTTAAGAGATTCTTCCACGGCCTTGAAATGATATCATGTATCCATAAAATTAACATTGGCTTCTGGAATAATAACACATATAAATATATATAGCAAGGTGGTAAAGATATATACTTGCGTTAGATCATAGCCCTTGATATTCTTGAGTCGGCCGTAAAAGAGAAGATGTTCCCTTCCCGTTAACGTCTCCCAAAGCAAGCTGAAACCAAGAGAATGACATATAAAAACATAGTGGTGTTCCTTTAATTGCTTGGTAATGGAAGAAAAATGCAAGAAGATGATTTACTCGTGCTGCGGGCATACGCCCATGCTCGTGTATACTTTGTTCATGTCCTTGCATATATCCAAACCCTGAACCAAGGCTGTTCCAGATGAAGGTTTGAGGAGCCCTGTCATCTAAAGCCAAAATAATATAAAAAAAAAATGTAGAGTACGAGATTCCAAAATTTGACACTCTGAAACGTTTGTTTGGCGAAATTGACCATCAAGCTCATCGATAAAAATATCAGGAATCAAATAAGCTCATCGATAAAAATATCAGGAATCAAATAAGCTCAATCCGGAATACGGAAGACAACACATATGACGAGAATGACACTGTGGTTCTCCACTCGTCTGCCGTAACGTCTAGAAAACAAATTTTAGTTTAAATAAATTTTACATTTAATTCAAAAAAAAACTGACCATATTAATGAAAGAGGTTTTGCCGGCACCATTGGGACCAAGCATGCCGAAGCATTCACCTGAAGGCACGTCAAGATATAACCCTCTTACTGCTAGTTTTGGCGGGTTACCATCTCTACCTGGATACACCTTCTTCAGGTTGTCACACACGATCGCATGCCCTGTGCTACCTTCATTCCTCAATTGCTCAACTTTCTCCCTCTGATAGTTGAAACCAAATAAGCATGGAAAGGCAAAACAAACATAAAATTACAGATACAACTTGACTTCTTCCATACCTCCTGAGTGACATCTAGTTTCTCCATATCTATGGAGACTTTTTTGGAATCCAGCCTCTGCATAGTAGGCCTCCTTGGTAGGGAAGAAGATTTCTTGAAAGGGTTCTCCAAGAAAAAGAAAGGGTTCTTCCCGGATGAGAAAACCTGATCGATATATAAGGCTACGATGAGAGCCAGAAACCACTCTATTGACATGATGCACAAAACTTCGCCCATCCCACTATCGCTGAGATCTTGCCACTTCATCCCGTTTCCCCGTGAGGCATATTGCGAGAACTCATACAACCCGCGGTATAGAGAAAAGCCAGGATACAACTCCAAGGCAACAATCCATTCTTCTGTAAACATATAAATATTGTATACTAAAATAAATAAGCAGTAATTAATAAACATGATGAGAAATTTGTTTTTCTTTTAGGTTGTTGATTTTACCCGGGAATGACTGAGTTTCAAGCATTTTTTGGAAGAGAAAGCTGCCCAATAGCCCAGTTCCGTACACCAAGATGTAAGCAACGACTACAGTAAATCCATATATATAAAACAGAAAGACCATTCAAAATTTTGAACAGTGACATGTTCTTGAGAAGATTCAAGCAATGTGATGTTTATTACCTGTGACAGTCTTAACCTTTGAGAACATTGACGAAACTAGAAAGGCAAGGGCGATTTGCAGATTCACATAGATAAAATAGAAAACGAACTGGATACTATAGTCATTGAGCCGGAAGTACTTGAGTCCTATCGTTGACCCAAAGACCACCAATGAAACAACGTACAGCATGGATATGGTAAGAAAATAGGCATATGAAATCATCCAATATGGACCGTCGCCTAGGCCGTGCATTTTCATTATAATTCTTAGACGCTCTTGTTTCTCATACACCAATGATGTCAAGATCACCTGCAAGTTTTATAGCTTTTTTAGTTTTTATTTTTACATACAATATTGGGATAACATTTATTCAATGATTTGTAAGAGAACTTACAGGGAACAAAAGAAGAACAACCCAAGTGAAGAAAAGTGGGCCGAGCAAGGAAGCGATGTCTAGATTTAATCTAGATTCTTGTTTAGGAACATCTTTGACAAACTCGAATAATATTCTTGTCGCGGGGCCTTTCAGAAACTTTAGATAAGCATTTGATATCTGCAGGGACATGCACAATGAGAGAAACAAGTAAATTAATATATATTGAGAGATCAAGAACCGACGCTTGTGAGTGAAGAAGACACAATAGCTAGTGTGCAACACTGATGGAGCATGGAGACAAGATATCCAATCCGCCTGTTTATGCTTGTCCTTCTGGGGTCTCGATCCGGGTGTAACTTTTAAGCATTCGAGAGTGGAAACATTTGTAGGCTCTGCTCTAGTAGCGGAAAGCCTAGCTCTACTAGCTGCTATCGACCATTCCTTGGTTTTGGGAATAAAAAGATTATCTTCCAATCAGATTCTCTCCAAATGATAAGAGCTAGCTATTTCGTGTCCTTCAAGCTTCTCGGAGCTTCATGAAATTCTCTCGGATATCTCTTCAACCCTCTATCTCTTTGATTATGTTTCGTTTAAGTTTATTTCTAGAGAAACAAATGGGTGTCGGACCATTTAGCTAAAGAAGCGCTACGTTTGTACGCACTGAACTTGATTTAAGATTAATGGAAGATGTGTTTAAAAAAAAAAACAAAAAAATTCGAATACGTAGACATATATATATATATATATATATATATATATATACATCATAGTGTGATTACTTACCATGTTGATAGAGCGGGGAAGTCGGACCAACTTTACATGCCCATTTAGAGAATCATCCTTGTAGGTTGAGTTATACCAGATGGTCACATTGAAGTTTTTCTTATCCGTACTCATGAGATCATATGCTATGGCAAAGAAAATGGCGGACATAAACAGTGAAGTGGATCCTAAGTATAAGCTATATATATATGTGTAAAATGGCAGAAAAGTTCAAACCTGCAGCGATCTCATTTGTCATCCCAGTAGGGTTTCCCCTCCAACTACCTTTGAAGAGCTCATTATTGACCTCTACAGAGTTATTTCGCCAGAGACACAACCCTTGAACACACTGCACCTCTGGGGGATATTTATTAGACACAAAACCCTTAGATCTCTCGTTCTATGATCGCTACTACTTTGAACATCAAGAGGATAAAAAAAATACTTGTCTGAATTTTTCCGAGCGAGAGAGGCCATGTAGAGTTTGCACTGCACAGAGGTTGGATATTGTAGATGGGAATATCTGAGGCAATCCCTGGATCTGCATAATTGTTTTCGCCTGCTGCTTCTGCTGAACCCTGAAGAAAGTCATGATATCTTTGAGTAAAAAAAAAAGAGATGAGTGTAGACTGAGAAATATAGCTTAAAAATAAAGACATACCAAGACATTATAGGCTAAAGTAGGCAAGAGGTCGGAGGAATTAACTGCAAAAGAAGTAGCGAAGATATTCGCCGATAAAGCTGAAAGAGAAACACGCACGAACTTATCAAAAAAAAGAAAAAGAAACACGCACGCAGCTGGTAAGTTTCATAGCAACCCAAAAAAAAAAAAAAAAAATATATATATATATATATCGTAAAATAGCGCAAAAGTTTGTGTTCCAAACCTAACACACTCTAAGACTAAAACTCTAAAAGTTGCATAAATTATTGTGTGGAAATACTTGTTTACCATAAGTGAATTATAAATAAAATTAAAACATTATGTTTGACTTTCTCTTTTCCAATTTAATGTTTAAATTTCCCTATTAAAAAAAGGTTTTGTGTTATTTTAATATTATATTTATACTATTATTGAGTTTTTAAATTAATGGTGCAATGTTTGGAAAAAACTTTAAAATATGTTCTTTAAAGAATTACTCATCTATTATTACTAATAAAAGTTGATGATATATGCATCTAACGGTGTCCACATAAGATTTTAAACAATCAATTTTATTGGTGCACATCAACATTCAATTTTTTTTAAAAAAAATTACAAATTTTAATATTATTGTTAATAAAATATAAAAATTAGAAAATTATGTATAAAATTTTCATTAACAACAAAAAACCAACATGATATTAAATTAGGAAAATTTCTTTATATGTGTGTATACGCACACGTTTAGAGAACACTTTATTAGAAAAATGATGTATTATCTATAAAAAAATATATATGTCACTTATAAAAGTTGAAGTTATATGAATCTAAGGCTTTCCCATATAAAATAATAGTTGTTACATATAAAATAATGTTTGTTATTTCAATATTATTTGCAATGACATATATGTATGAGAATTAAATCCTCATCGCTTAGGTTAATTTATAATCTTATCGAAAAACCATTGAAAAGTTACCACGACCAAGATGTCACCAGACAAAATTTCGGCTTCTATCTCTTTAAGATAAAAAATACAAAAATTATATTTACTTTGTCGGTTTTTTGCTATTATAAATTTGTTTCAAAATTCATTAGATATTCATATGTTGTCTAGGTTTCAAAATTAACTTTTAATAGTTGTGCTTATTAATTTTCTTTTCTATTTGTAGATTTAATTGAAAATTTGTATTGATTAAAGTAGTTAAGGAAGGAGAATGGTTTTTGACTTTCTTGCTTTTTTGTTTTTGTTTTTATAGAAAACGGATATAACGAGATTGAAAGTGAATATGATGAAAAAAACTTATTCATTCTGATCGCAAGAAGTGAAGTATAATCATTGAAAAATTATTCAAAGGTTACCACAACCAATATGCTACCAGACAAAAGTTCGGTCTTTACATCTTCAAAATAAAGCTGACAAAACATATATTTAATTCGTCAATCTTTTGTGATTTTAAATTGGTTTTAAAATTCATTTCATATTAATCTATAGTCTTGGTTTCAAAATTAAAGTTATCATGAATTTGAAAGCAAGAGTTGTGTTAGTTAGTTTTTTTTCAATTTAATAGATTAAATTAGAAATTTGTAATGGTTAAACTAGTTAAATAACTTTTTTTGTTTTTTCATAAAAAAACATGTATAACGAGGATGAAATTGAAAATGATAAAAAAAATTATTTTCTTGATTTGAAGAAGATATGTATAATATTTTATCTTCGTGTTAATATTATGTTTATTAAATAGCATTTAATTGCTTTGTTACACTTTCAGTTGGTTTTGGTATACTAATTTATAGGTGTTAGAACAAATAATACGTTTTTCAAACGAGACATATATAGATTCAAAACAAAATCGTTGAACCTTCACAAACTATATATAATTACTGAGATTAAAACTGCAATATATATATTTATCAAAATATTATTAAAAAGAATACGCAAAAAAATAGTATATATATATATATAATATATACCTTTTCCAATGGGCTGTTTATCCCCAGTGATAAGTATAGTTACAGGACAAGATCCTCCTGTTACTCTGCAGGACTTGTCAGGGAGGTCTGTGTGGGAAAGGAAATCGGCCTTAACAGAGCGCAGTTGAGGTTGTGGAACCTGCAGCATCGGAGGCAACAATGGAGGGTTTGGGATGGGACAGATATCACCAGGCAAATTAGCAGCATTACTTTTACATTCATTCGCCATATCAGAGATACCCTTCGTCAGGGCATCGAGCACTTGTTGAATCGCCAGGAGAAGCAAGCAGAGGAAGAATGGAACCAGGATGAGCCGAACATTCGTCCATATGTGTTTCCTCTGCATTTAGAAGAATTAAACCTTCTTCTTTTTTTTGCAGCAAAATCATCTATATATCAAGTTAATTCAATTAACCAGGAGGAAACAGAAACTTACGGAACAAGGCGCATACACATACCTGATAGGTTAAATTCTTCCTAAGTAACGCATTGGCCTGTGTCCAGAAACTTGTCGGGCGACTCTGATCCGCCATTTGATGAAGAAAGAAAGAAGCTTCGCTAGTCTAACTTGTTCGTCTTTTTCTCTTTAATTTCTTCTTAGATGTCCAAAAATAAACGAGGTTCCAATTAAGTGCCAAAAATAAAAATGAGGTCCAAATTTCACTCATTTTTCAACGTGGGAAAGAAATTTAGTCAAACCCTTAAAAGCTGGAAACAAAAAGACCGCAGGTCCTTTAACTCCTTTTTTTGTTTTTTTTGCTTTCTTTCTATTAGTAATAGATTTATTTAGGGTAATTTTCTTCTCTTTCTTTATTACACTCTGCTTATATTATCATAAATATATTGTACTTTTGCTTCCCTAACGTAACATAAAACCTTTTGTTGAGGCAATAGTGTGGCTGATCGAATGGCAAGGGAGTCTCTTTCATTTCAGAATTATGTTCCCAAATTGTATTCGATAATGCCTGAATGGGTTAAACCTTTTGTTGAGGCTGATAACTATAACACCCCGTCCGCCCCTACCGGTGAGTCACCCATCCCTCTATCGGGCTCGTGGGTCTCACCCCTGTCCGACGATCGGTGCGTTATTTTTCGTAGGCTCGACCGAGTAATTTACTGACCCTGCAATAACCACGTGACCTTTTCCCTTGTTTTGTCCTCACTTACACGCTACCGCGAATCACTTCCCGGAAGGTCACCCATCCTTAGGCTACTCTAGCCCAAGCACGTTTAACTCTGGAGTTCTTTCGGACAAGTGATCGGAAAAGGTAAGTGCACTTTGGTGACATAGGTAGCCAAATTAATTCATTTAAGCCTTTCTCAAATGGGCCAGGCGGCCCAGGATGTTACAATTCTCCCCCACTTAACGGGAATTCGTCCCCGAATTCTGCATCTTGTTAGGTTCCGACTCATAACCGGAGCAGCCATAACCCTCAAACCCCAAGATTGTCTCCCGAGACAGAATCGGTGTGACTTCCCTGAGCTCTGATACCACTTATAACACCCCGTCTGCCCCTACCGGTGAGTCACCCATCCCTCTATCGGGCTCGTGGGCCTCACCCCTGTCCGACGGTCGGTGCGTTATTTTTCTTAGGCCCGACCGAGTAATTTACTGACCCTGCAATCACCACGTGACCTTTTCCCGTGTTTTGTCCTCACTTACACGCTACCGCGAATCACTTCCCGGAAGGTCACCCATCCTTAGACTACTCCAGCCCAAGCACGCTTAACTCTGGAGTTCTTTCGGACAAGTGATCGGAAAAGGTAAGTGCACTTTGGTGACATAGGTAGCCAAATTAATTCATTTAAGCCTTTCTCAAATGGGCCGGGCCCAGGATGTTACAATAACAGTGTAACGAACACAGAGTTGGAGTAATGAAAAGTAGAAGTTGAGCCAAAAAAAAAAAAAACGTAACATAAAACAAATTTTCAAGAAAAGAAAAATGGTTTTGCAAGGAGGCTTGTCGCTTCTCTACCAGCAGTTGACGGCGTTGTTCAGGAAGAATCTGCTGCTCTCATGGCGGAACAAGAGAGCCACGTGTCTTCAGCTCTTCTCTTCATTCTTCTTCATCCTTGTCATCTTCTGTATCGAGGAAGCGGTGAAGGCGAGCGACGCATCCTCGACGGTGTACAAGAATGTCACCGATCCCACGCTTCTGGTCTCACCGCCGATTCTTCCTTGTGAGGATAAGTTCTTCGTGAAGCTTACTTGCTATGACTTCGTATGGAGTGGGAACCACAGTGGCTGCATGACTGACATCGTCTCTGTTATCATGGCGAACAATCCGGGAAGACCAATTCCCAACAACAAGGTTTGGTTTGGTTTTATTTTTTTATTTTGTCATCCCTTGAGAATTGAAAATCGAAGAAGCCAAAATGTGTGTGTGTCCGGTTTTGATATTCAAGTTAATTTTTTTTTAATTGAATGTAAAATTTATTCAACTAAAAAAACAGTTTTAAAATGAATGCATCCTTATGTTTTGATATTCAGGTTCAATCGTTCAAGGAGCCTGATGAGGTAGATTCATGGCTTCTCTCACATCCTTTGCAAGTCCCAGGAGCTTTGCACTTTGTGGAAAGGAATGCTACAATAATCGGCTATGGAGTTCTGACGAATTCTTCATTAGGGAAAAAACGCGGTCGGATTGAAGAGCCAACGTTTAAGTTCCTTGTTCCTCTTCAAATCGTTGCAGAGCATGAGATCGCAAGGTCCTTGATTGGAGATCCAGATTTTGGTTGGGGTTTTGGATTTAAAGAATTTGCACGCCCAACTACTATAGGTGAAACTATCTCTGCACTCAAACTCATGGGACCAGTCTTCTTTCTTGCTTTCTCCATGTTTGGTTTTGTTCTCCAAATCGGTTCTCTGGTTACTGAGAAAGAGCTAAAACTTCGTCAGACAATGACAATGATGGGAGCCTTTGATACCGCTTACTGGTTATCATGGCTCACATGGGAAGGAATCCTTACGTTTCTCCCCTACTCTTCTTAGTCCTCTTTTGAATCATGTTCCAGTTTGATTTTTTCTTGAACAACAGTTTTCTTCTTGTCTTCCTACTTTTCTTGCTTTTTCACTTTAACATGGTAAAAATCTTCATTCCTAGTTATTTTCTTGCTTTCGATCTAAGATATCCATAAACATCATTTTTATGTTTTGCTCTTACTTGTGGCGCTGCTAGATTACCCTGGCTACAATTGTTGGTTTCCTTGTGTTTCTCATTGGTTTCATGACGCATGTTTGGCTCTCTTTCAGTAGCTTAAACTGGATGTGACTTGTTAATTACTAATTACAGTTGTAACAACATATTGTATCAGCTACTGAATTCCCTTATTCCAGCGCCTACGCGGCTTCTCACCGGGTGATGTGGTCACTCTTTCCACCCAACTCTTTTTCTGCGGGCCTTTGATAAGATTCAACTACCAAATCAACCCAGAAACCACAAACAGAATCTCCGGTGACCTCTCACGAGCTAATCACCTTCTTACTCTCAAGGATGCAATCCCGATTACAAAATGCATAAAATCCTCGAAGAACACTCTCTTCGTTATTTAACTACATTACACTGTAAATTAAAACCTCTGAGACCATCATAGTCTTCTTTCACGAAATACAACTTTCTTTTATTCCCTTGCCACGTCATTCTCTTGATGTGTCAATTCTGCTTCTTCTTCCTTGTGTAAACCCTCCAAGGCATATCAATACCCCCATCGGCGAGAGTCAGCTTGCCCTCAAGCTGGAAATCCAGAAACTGATGCTTGAAGTCACGAACAAGAAACCAAGTGTTCTCGTGGGTAGGGAGATCCTTCCACGCAATCAGCACCTCTAAGTGGCCAGTCTCATTGTATCTTTTGTCAAGGACAGAAACTGGTTCTAATATGAACTCATCATCCTTAGAAAGCTCAAGTGGTAAGCTGTTAATCACATGATGTCTTCCCAAAACCGGCTTGAGCTGAGAGACGTGAAACACAGGGTGGATTTTAGAGTGATGAGGTAATTTTAGTTTGTAAGCAACCTTACCAATACGTTATTCCACCACGAATGGACCGTAATACTTGGCAGCAAGCTTTTGACACCATCTGCGAGCCACTGATGACTGTCTATACGGCCTGAGTTTCAGAAAAACCTGTGAACCAATTGAATACTCAACATCGCGGCGATGTTTGTCGGCGTTATTCTTCATCACCGCTTAAGACTTTGACAAATGATCTTTAACTTCCCGTAACATCTGATCGCGTTCCTGCAACAGACTTTCCAACTCCCCATTCATTGTTGATCCATCCTCAAAACGCAGAAACGTAGGAGGCTCACGGCCATATATAAGCTGAAAAGGAGTAGTCTTAATGGATGTTTGGTAAGAGGTGTTATACCACAGTTCAGCCCACCCGAGAAAGCGAAACCAGCGACGAGGATGAGCAGAAGCAAAGCAACGCAGATAAGTCTCGAGGCAACGGTTAAGAACCTCTGTCTGACCGTCGGTTTGGGGGTGGTAAGCTGTACTAAACCTGAGATGAGTACCCGCCAGTTTGAACAATTCTTTCCAAAAAGTGCTCTGAAAAACTCTATCTCTGTCAGAAACAATAGTTTAAGGGAAACCATGCAACCTGACAATCTCCTTAACAAATTTACCAGCCACGTCGACAGTAGTAAACGGATGGTGCAGCCCAATGAAGTGACTGTATTTCGAAAGTCTGTCTACCACCACGAGAATAACATTTATACCATGGGATAATGGAAGTCCCTCAATGAAGTCCATGGAAATATCTTCCTAAATTCTCACTGGAATAGGTAATGGTTGAAGGAGACCAGCGGGAGACAGGGTTGAGTATTTACTGGTTTAGCAAATGTGACAATGAGCAACATAGGTTTGAACATCCTGCCGCATCCCAAGCCAGTAGAAGGTGGCTTGAATGCGCTTCAATGTCTTGAGAACGCCAGAGTGGCCACCCACCATACTATCATGGCATTCCCGCAAAATTAATGGAATAAAAGTCGAGGATGGGGAAATGACTAACCTGTTCTTATACATCAATTTCCCATCCACTAATGCATATATATCCTTGTTTCACTTCAGCGCCTTGCAACACTCGTGATATCAATGTCTGAATCATTTCACAGCCCTCAATTTCCTTGAGAATGTCTTGTAATTGTAGAGGTTTGGGGACGGTCAAGGCCAACAACCAGCTGGTAACCGACGTGTTCACAGGATGCACAATGCGAGAAATACCGTATGTCGCCTTATTCTCAACTCCCGGCTTGTACACAATATCAAAGTCAAACCCCAACAGCTTGTGTAACCACTTTTGATACTCTAAATTGACTTCGCGCTGTTCCAACAGAAACTTCTGGTCCGTACGCACAATAAACTTTTGTCCCATCAGATAATGTTTCCACCGCAGTACCGCCATCACAATTGCCATGAGTTCCCGCTCATAAATCGGTTTCAACCGCTCCTTCTCTGTCAAACCGTGGCTGAAGTATGCCAACGGACTCTGTCTCTGCATTAACACAGCTCCCAAACCATAGCCAGAGGCGTCAGATTCGACTACAAAAACTTTCGAAAAACTCAGGGAGAGCCAACACCGGAGCATGTAACATAACATGTTTCAAACAAGAAAAAGCTAAGTCAGCCTCAAAGGTCAACATAAACTGATCCTTCTTCAATAAGGCAGTAAGAGGTTTGGCGATGGTTCCATAGCCTCGGATGAAACGACGATAATAGCTGGTGAGACCTAAGAATCCCCTCAACTCCTTCACAGATTTAGGGCACGGCCATTTCTCCATTGCTAAAGTCTTGTTTTTATCTGTTGCAACCCCTTGTACGGAGATCACATGTCCAAGATACTCCACCTGATACTAACCAAAGGAGCATTTCTTTTTATTAGCAAATAACTGATGCTCCCTAAAAATACCCAAAACCGTCCGTAAATGTTGCACATGGGACTCAACATCAGGGCTATATATAAGAATGTCATCAAAGAAAATCAACACAAATTTCCTGAGATAAGGTATGAATAGCTCATTCATCAAAGCTTGGAACGTGGCAGGAGCATTTGTGAGGCCGAAGGGCATGACAAGGAGCAAGGTCAATGATTGTGATACTCGATATTTCTTTCTTCGGATCGATGAAACGTTAGTATCGGTTTCTGACGGATACTACCGAGCTAAATCGAAGATCTCAATCGGTAGATATTGATTTGTTTTTTTTTGTTTATAGAATTCTAACTTTTCTCGTTTAACCGTCCTCCAATTTATCTTTTTCAGTTCGGTATCCTTCGAGTATTCTTACAACGATTCTGAACTTCACTTCGATCCAAGCCCAACGATTAAGTGAAGCGAAAAAGATTCGTTGGCCGGAGGCGTACCAGGAAAAACTCGACAGGAAGGCGAGCCAAGCTCTCAAAGCTACTATTTATTAGTCAACTCTTGAGGTCGGCTAACTTTTGAGGTCGTCTAACTCTTGATGCTTGTTGTTTATCAGCTAACCCATCTGGTCGAAGACGGAGAATGAAGATCAATGACATTCCTGATTTCGCTTCCGAACTCGAGCAAGAACTAGAACTTGCCGAGGTCAACTCTCCTCGTCAAGAGGAATACCAAATTGCTGCTGGGGACCAGGCTCCCTTTGAAGATGCGAAGTCGGTGCGATGTCTTGCGATGCCGACTTCGCCGTCGAGAGGCCAAAGAAAAGAAGAAAGAAGAGTTCGTCTCGGCGATCGAGAAGTGGAGGCGAGAAAGCAACTGATGCCACAACTGAGGGGGAAGAAGCTGCCGAGAACCCTGCCGAGCCTCCCTCGAAATCTCCTAAAATGGGAGATAATATTTTAGCGACCTGTCCCGAGGTTGTTAACGCTGAAGCTGTCCAGGTTGAGATCGGGGAAGACAACCGATCTGGTCATTCTTCAGCTTCTATGAGGCGGAAAGCTCGTGGTCCTTCCGCTCATTCTGTCAAGTTTGATTATGACAAGGATGAGCCGGTCATTAATGACGAAGGTGCGTGTGCCGAACTCTATCGCCAACTTTCCTTTGGGAAACAAACTTTCCCACCGACTGAGGAACTCTTATGCTCGGAGGCTTATAAGAAGCTAGCCCGCACTACCGCTGATGTAAGTAAAGTTTTCTATCTTTGTGGTATGCGTTCTCTGACCTTGTACAATAACATGTGTCTATTTTAAGTTGGTGGCCCAAACGAACGAGCTTGTTGGATCATACGATCGTGAGCTCAATTCCGCACGCCGCGATACTCTCAATGCTGACATTGCTGCTAAGGACCTTCAGACGGCGTTGCTCACGGAGCAGGAGAAGGTGACAGCTGGAGATGCTGTCATGGCTAGCTCAACAAAGATATTGCTGCTTTGGAAGCTGCCAATGCCGAGCTCGCTGGGAAAAGGGATGCGGTTGTCCGAACTCTTAAGAAAGAGATGAATCGGTTGAGAGGCACGCATACCAACGAGATGATGGCTCGGAAGACGGTGATTGATAAGTGCCAAGTTCGCTTTGAGAAGGTGAAGGGGTACCTTGCCGCTGTCAAATAGGTAAAGAAACCATTTCTCTCCCTCAATCAACTTTACGGGATTTTCGGGTTCTACGACATCCTCGAGAAGAAAGACGGTGTTGTTGTCCCTCCAGCTCGCATTGAGAAGCTGAAGAAACTCCAGGCTGAGAGGAAAGCTGAGTACGATGCGATCTCGGTCGCTGAGCTTAGTGATGACGACCTGAGGGTGTGTCTTTTTTCCCAGGTCGTCCACCCAAAGATCTCTCTTCCTATTGGTGCGGATGTTCCTCCTAGACTTAACATGTTCGGGTCGAACCGACCTTCGATCTCAAGCGAGCAAGCTAGCGCTCTGAGGAATCAAGCTCCCTGACTCTTTTTGTACTTCTACATTTTTGTTTGTTGTTTCGAGCTCATTGCCTGTGGGGCCTTTTTGTTTATGAATTGTTGCCCAAGTAGGCTTTTGTTGAAATATCTGCCGTATGCGGCGTATTTGATGGCTCAAATGTAACGAGGTTTTCGTCTTAATATTGTTAACTATGTTTCGAATTTATCCTTCCCTTTTTTAATATATTATGAGTTCGACTTTCATGAGGTCGTAAAATGATATAATCCTCTCGAGTCCACCGTGCATAAGATTGGGGCTGTACATAATACGGTCTTAACTTGGGTGTAGATGGTGAACCTGATTACCCGACCTGTTCGAAGTCAGCGACCATTGGGAGACCAGCTTATTAATGCGATTGTTGAGAAATCGGCTTAGTAATTTTGCGATTGTTGAGAAATCCACTTATTTTTGCGAGAGAAACGTTCAGCTTTACCAAAACTCTTAGCATAAGAGTGGTAGGGAGCTTGTCGTAAGATACTCTTGGTCTTCTCAGATCGAATCCTAGTATTCGAGACGGGCTCGGCTTATTTAACTCGGATGATCTGAGAGCGGATTATGTGTTATCCATAGCATCATAAGGATGCGTGCGAGACAGATCTCGGCTTTTGTTATCGATTGTCTGGCCATGACATCGACGTGTGAAACTGCGATGGTTTAGAGTACGAATTGTACGAGTTCGGCGAACTGCTCGATTTCAGCTTAAAAATGCGAACTGTATGAGTTCAGTGAAGTGTTTAAATTCGGCTTAAGGGTACAAATTCTAATGAGTTCGACGAGTTGCTTGAATTCGGCTTTCGAAATACGAACTGTAGGAGTTTGGCGAATTGCTTAAATTCGGCTTTGCTTAAAAAAAATACGAACTATACGAGTTCGGCGAATTGCTTGAATTTGGCTTATAAACTCTTATATAAATTTTTTTATTGAAGTCAAAGTTGAAGCCGAGGTGGGCTGCCTACGTACGCTCGAAAGAAGGATCAAGCCATTCGTATTTCATATTACATATGAGTTGACAGCGAGCTTGTGATGATGGAGCTCGGTGATCTTTTTTTTTTTGGAGTCCGGTTCGATGCCGAACTTAATAGTAATAACGCTTGAGGTTCATCGAATTCTAAGATCTGGGAATCGGGGTTCCATCCATTTTCATGATTTGATAGACTACGAGTTTGACGACCTTCATGATTTGGTAATGTCATTCCCAATGAGTACCAAGCTTACCCGCATTCTTTTCCTCCGTGCCTTGAAACACTTTTCGTAAGATGAGATCGCCGTCCTCAAAGTGTCGACCTCGGACTTTCTTGTTGTAATAGCGTGCTGCTAAGTGTTGATAATTCTGAATTCGGAGTAATGCTTGTCCGCGTTGTTCTTTTAGCATGTCGAGGTTGTCAAGCATCATCTCGTTGTTGAGGCCAATATTTTGTGTTAGCATTGTTCATCGTATGCTCGGAAAGCCGACCTCCGCTGGACATAAGGCCTCCATTCCGTAGGCTAAGAAGAAAGGTGATTGTGCTGTAGATCGTCTCGGTGTAGTTCAGTGAGACCAAAGGATTCCATCAAGTTCATCAGCCCAAAGTCCCTTCTTTGAGTCTAATCGTTTTTTGAGTCCGTCGATGATAGTTTTGTTTGTTGTCTCTGCTTGACTGTTGCCTTGGGGATACCTCAGGGTGGAGAAACTTAGCCAAATTTTCCACTTAGCACACCAATCGTTAAATAATGTCGAGATAAATTGTGATCCGTTGTCCATGACGATCTCATACGGTACTCCATGTCGGCATACAATGTATTTCCAAACAAACTTCTAGACATCGAGAGCATGTATCTCAGTATAGGATTCAGCTTCGACCCATTTGGTGAAGTAGTCGGTCATGACGAGTATGTATTGTTTTTGGGTAGTTGAACGCCGTAGTGGGCCGATGATATCCATTGCCCATCACATAAAGGGATAAGGTGTTGTTGAGGTTGTTAGGCTCGCATTTTAAGTCGCTGAGCTGCCTATCTGTATGTCGGAAGTTTTCCTTCGTATATGTACAATTTGATTTCGAGGGTCCAGTCCTCGGGTTCCTCTTCCTCTTCGGCCTCAATGTCCATTTGAGCATGAAGTCCGTCAGACTCTTTGTCGTCGGATTGATGTCGTAGATCGGGGTTTTGTGCTATGTTTGGTTCGAGATTGATATTGAGGTCGGGTTGTCGATTCAAATTTTGCATTACCGGACGGTGTAAGAAATTTCAAACATTGATGGTAAGTGGATACGACGACCTTCATCGCATATCCTTTGGCTTGTCTTTGGGAGCGACCTGTTTTGAAAGGACCTTTTCACGGCTTCTTCCTCTTCCTCGAGGATGTATATGTGTGACTTGTGTAAGATATCTTCTAGAGTATTGGGCCAGTTACGTTTGATTTCCTTGTGAAAATCTGACATATACCAGGTCGCTTTGTAGAGAGCTTTGATCGCGGCTTCATCATCGATGGTACAATGAGACACTATTGCTTTGAATCGATTCATGAAATCGCGTAGTGGTTTGTCACTTTTTTGTTCAAGGGCCCACAAGTCGGCGTTCCTAGTTTTCTGCTTGATGAACGTTGTGAAACGCTTGAGGAATTTGGTTGAGAGTTCGGTATAGCTGTCGACCAAGTGTGCTTCTAGCTGTGAGAACCAGTCCAGTGCGGTTCCGCCGAGGTTCTCCAAAAAGAGTTGGCATTTGGCAGCGTCTTGTTTTTCCTCGGTGTTAAATCGAAAGCGGTTCATCATGATGCCGAACGAGGTCATGAAGTGGCGAGGGTCGGTGTGTCCGTCGTACGGGGTGATTTTTACTTTTTCTAAACGCCGAACTGGGGTGTTGATAATCCGTTGTGTGAACGGGGTTTTCTGAGTTTCTTAAATTACACGATCGATTTCGGGTGCCGAGTTAGTTACTTGGTGGATTTTGGAGTTCATGTCTCGAATTTGTGCTTTACGCCTTTGATTTCTTGATCTAGAGAAGCTTGTTCGAGAGTTGACTGTGTTCTTTTTCCAACATAGCTTTGATATGGAGGTCGGAGTACCGTATTTTGGTGCAGAGGCGGATCGGGGAACATATTTCACTGTAGTGGAGTGAGCGTCTCGTTACCAGGTGGAACAGTTGTTTGGATCTGTCGGAGCTCGGTGACCTGGTCCCTAAATTCCATATGTGTTGTGATTAATGAGTCAAGTCGTTCATTGTTTTTCTTGTTCATCTATGCAAATTGCACATCCATGGCTTGCAAGAAAGTGGATTGGTCAGGTTGAAATGTCTCGGCGTTGACAGTGTTTGCCGAAGGTGGTGGGAAATCAGGGTTTCGGTCTTCGGGGTTGAGATCCTCGAGTTCGTTGTTCTAGGTGTTGTCATTTCCGAGTATCGAACCGTCACCACCGAGAGTCGGATTGTTAGTAAGATCAGTCATCGCCTATCAACCGAGATCCGTAAGTTCTGTTTTAAAATTTCCCACAGACGGCGCCAATTGTCGATTATAAAAATCACACAAGGGGTAAAATAGTGGGAGAAAGGTTAATTAGTGCCTCAACCAATACCGCTGGTACCAATTAGTACCCGAACTATTGACATGTGCTCAAACATACCCAAACCCTTAAATATTTGAATATTCATATCTGAACTCTATTTTTTTTTCCGAAACATGCATTGACTCGTTTTCCGTTAGTCAACCCCGTCAAATTATTAACGGAGCAGAGTCAGCTGCCACGGTGGAATCCCCGTTGGAACGGAACAACAAAACGACGTCGTTTTGAGTTTAAAAAAAAAATATTTGTCCTCCAAAGGATTCGAACCGTGGGTGATCAATTCATGAGTGACAGAAATACCACTACACCAGATACAATTATTAGTCTTAGATCGCACCATTAAATATTTATAGTACTCGCACAACCATTAGAGAAAAGACCTTCTTCTTCGTCGAGTAACCTAGAGTAGGCAGGGTTAGATCGGTGTAACACGATTGAAGCGGCGGCCATGGCGGCTGCTGTTTCTCCGGCGAGATCCGACCCGGAATTGCCGTATTCAATGACGCTCTAAAAATTACTGTTTTAATTGGGTTTTCTCAACCAGAAAATTTCGTTCCATCTTCTGGGTTTCTTAAAATTACTGTTTTACTTGGGTTGTCGCCAAAGAGAAAAACGTGTTGATCCTGGACAAGCAAAGATCAAATTGATTCCGCAGACAATTTTTAGAAAACTATTTAATCCTCAAATCAGACACCAAAGAGAATCCAAACCCATAAGACTGGCAATTTTAAACCAAGAATTTCTGCAATTCAAATTCGAGTTCAGTCAATCAAATGTAAAAAAAAAACAGAGAAATTGGATAAGAAGCCATGAAATGGGCAAATCGGAAATGGATTCGAGCAGCTAATGAGAACAAATCCGAGGATGGATCGTAAACTGGGTGGAAGCAGAGATCAATCGATTTGGGGATTTCTATATTTTTTCTCAATCGAATAAATTATGTATCAAAAGACTATGAATCAAACAATCATTTCATATGGGTCCTCTCTAGGTCACTCGTGAAAAAAACAACTCATAACCGCATATATTAAATCGAACACACATGACAAAATCCAGAGTTTTGATTATGATTTGTTCAGGGAAATCAGGAAACCTTGAGTTCCCAACCAAAAGATCGAGTGAGTTCAATGGCGAGGAGCTGTGAGGGAGGGTTTAGTCACTGAATCGTTTTTTTTTAATCTTTGCTTGTCCACTTAAGACTTTTTGTATGACAAATACCAATAAATCTTTTTTTTTTTTGAAAGAATGTAAAAATTTATTCCATCAAAACCGTTTTTTACAATGAATGTGAGCTGTGAGCTGAGTTTTCCAAAGTTACATTAGAACATGTCTTCAACCTATGTGTGGGAAACTGCTAGTCGAGTTGAGAACCAGAGAATCATGCCGTCTTCATAGGCTATGTCACCTGTTTTACGAATCGCAGTGATACGATTTCGGACATTCTTGTCAATGAGCTTGTGTAATCGCGCTATGGGTAGGGCTGGTTCTCCATGCTTTCGGCCGTTCCTCTCGCGCCAAATGTGATATATGGCCGCTTGAAAGGTGTACCTAATAAGAAACAGAGTAGTGTTGGCATAAGTACCATTATTGAGGAGCGAAACAATGCTGTCCCAATCTGTTGTGAGTCGATCCTCAAGCAATCCACTCATTAGTTGATTCCAGATTGCCGACGAGTCAAATACCAATAAATCACTCTGGCTTACTGGTATTTCTTTAACTCTCAACTCGATCTCCAACGGTTCGAGTCCCTTTGAGGACAAATTTTTTTTTTCACTCAAAACGACGTCGTTTTGTTGTTTCGTTCCAACTTGTATTCCACCGTGGCAGCTGACTCAGCTCCGTTAACAATTTGACGGAGTTGACTAACAGAAAACGAGTCAATGCATGTTTCGGCCAAAAAGAATAGAGTTCGGATATGGATATTCTAATTTTTAATAGTTCGAGTATGTTTGAGCACATGTCAATAGTTCGGGTATTAATCCGTACCAGTGGCCTTGGTTGAGGCACGAATTAGCCTTTCTCCCGGTAAAATAGTTAATTCAGGTCGGAATCTCGTTTATTGATATCGAGCTGGGCGATTACAAGTTTCGTTTTCGAGATCGGTAAAAAGACTTAGGAAACCAAAGAAACAAAGATCGGTAATTGCGAGCTCTCTATTTCTCTGGTCTCACTGATGAATATGAATGAAATAATGTGGTGAAAACCCCCTCTATTTATAAGATTCTAAATCGGTCGAAACAGATGATTTCCCTTTTCTAGTTGCATGAGGAAAGGGAAATACTTGCTGAAATCCCTCCGAGATGAGGAAACATTCTGTAAATCCCGGAGGTCGGTTTTGACATACTGAGTTGGGCATTTAATGGGCTTGGAAGTCGGCGGCGCGATCACGAACTTTACCGATTCGAACCGTCATAAAATGGGATTAATTAGGCAGATATTAGTTCAAACCGGGGAGTGCTAAACTCACCAATAACAAGGAATTCGGTTTATCGGGTCGGGTATTTTTGTTTTTTACGATTTTTTAAAATTTTACTGAATTTAACCGAAATTAAAAACGGTTCGGGTCGGTTCGGTTCTCGGGTAATTCGAGTTTTGAGTTTAAAACAATGGGCCAACAAATCAAACAATTTAAATCGTAAACCCACTAAAGTGTTAATAACTAAACCTAATTGTGGCGACTAATGTGACCAAAAAAAAAAATATATTGCAGTGGCTGCGGGCCAAATTCACATATGTCCCTCCAGGTATAGAGTTATTCACCTCTACCCCATGTTATTCAGCCATACCCCTTCCCTTTTAATGAAATGTGATATCCCCATTTTAACCTTCCTTCCTTTTTTTATTTTAACTTAAACATATTAAAAAAAGAAAAATTCAACCAATGAGAATAAAAAAAATTTCAGCCAATCAAAAACATTTTCTCATTGACTTTTTCTCATCTCTAACGACATATTCTCTTTCCTTCCTTTTTTTATGTTAACAAAATATATACAAATGATTAATTCGACCAATGAAAATTAAGCAAATTTTAGTCAATCATAAACATTTCCCATTGACTTTTTCTCATCTCTCGACATCTTCTCCTTCCTTATCCGACATTAAAACTTCAAAATCCAGATTAATTTTCTTATAATTATTGTGTTTTATCTTAAATCCTTCGATTTTGTTAGTAGTTTTTGCACTAGAAACTATTGGATTTGGAAATTTCAATTTCAATTGAATTTGCATTTTGGGGATTTCAATTGGAGTTGCATTAGATTTGAAACATTATTATTTTGGTGTTGTTAATTAAAAATTCCCATAAACGGAGTAATCGATAGTTAAATCTAGATTGGATTTTAGATAATCTAAAACATGATATTATTTGAGTTTGACTGGCTAACCAAAACTGAAAGATTTCCAAAACTAAAAAAATAAAATTGACTCGCGAGTTGATGTCATGCTTCAGAATTTTTAAACCCTATATCATTACCGATTTGGTTAACTCAAATGCATTTAACNAATCGTAATATGTGGTTGGGTAATCCAAAAGCTTTGATAGTGTTCAAAAAATTAGGACTTAGAGCTTCATCATTAACTGCGCTTTTATCATAAGGATCTACCGAATCAGAATTGAGATATATCATTTCCTCACCTAATGACAGAAAATTCAGTATACTATTTGTTAAACAACTATGTAAATGAAAAACAGTAAAAGATAATGAAGAATAGCTGATTTCCAACATTTGAATTTATCCAGCATATGTTCCTTTATGGTATTAACATCTTCATTCGTAGGACATAGAATTTCTCTTTCCTGGAAAAACTTTGGTTCCTTGTCCTCTTGTAAAAAGACAGTATCTCCATACACATCTTTGTTGATTGCTTCAATTGGATCAATGGCGTCAGTAATCAGAAACTCTTCTGGAATATCTATTACAGCATCACCATCATTAGGTTCTGCAATTTTCCCATCTCCAACGTCTAATATCCATTCCGAGAAAACTTTAAGATCATTTGCCTCTTGAACAGTCAAACTGTTTGAAAATAGTCGCATGTTCTTAGTGAGTTTCAACACTTTGCAATGATCCCAAATATATGATGAATTAAGTGCAGCCAGAACAATGTCACCTCTAGAAGCTCCATTTACTACAGGAAGAACCTGTCTGAAATCACCTCCAAAACCAACAACTTTTCCACCAAAAGGATTTTTCAATAGATTCCTAATAATATCATTTAGAAACTTTGTAACGGCTAAGGGTAATATTTTTTAGATTAATTTAAATGATTTTTTACTGTCTATTTCTAGACAGTATTAGTCTATTCAGAGATCTCGAAATTCGTTTTAAAAAGTATGTACCATTTAAAGAACAACCAAGGTTTTTATACTCAGTCCATTTAGTTTAATTTTAAAAATATTCATATATTTTGTTCTTGTTTCTGTTATCTATGTATTTTCTTCGACTAACATTTATTATTTTCCTCTTTGCACATTTTTCAAAAATTTAATTTGTTATTTTTTATTTGATTTTAAAATTTGATAGTTTTCTTGTTTCTGATTTTTAAAAATATTCATATAATTTGTTCTTGTTTCTGTTATCTATGGATTTTTCCGACTAACAGTTATTGTTTTCCTCTTTGCACATTTTTAAATTTAATTTTTTATAATGTTTAGGGTATTTATCAAAATTCTCCTTTAATTTTTGGATATATTTATTTTTATAATAAATTTTAAAAGTAATATATGTTAAGGCTTATGCGCTGACTGATTCTAATCGATTCTTCTTTTCTATACGGTGTCGTTTGTTTGCTTTAATATATTTAGGTTATTTTTTCTATATATAAGATTCAGGAACTCTCTAAACATATATGCCGTCATTGCGGTCGCATCTCTAAGATCTAAAAATTGTGAAAGCTTCGATTATATTTTTGATAATTTGTGTAGGATTTCAGATGCATCAAATTAGAGATCTTGAAATTCATTTTCAAAGGTATGTACCATTTAAAGAACAACCAAGGTTTTTCTATTCAGTCCATTTAATTTAATTTTAAAAATATTCATATAATTTGTTCTTATTTCTGTTATCTATGGATTTTCTCCGACTAACAGTTATTGTTTTCCTCTTTGCACATTTTTTTAAATTTAATTTGTTATTTTTATTTGATTATTTTTTGCAGTTTGTGATTAGATCTATGCAGTTTTTAGATAATAAGGATAAAGAAATGGACAGTAAAACATTATTTAAATTAAACTAAACATGGTCCAAAATTTGAGGTCTGTAGTGAACTCGCTATTCTTCTAATCTCCATCCAAAAAAAAGAAGATGATGATGAAGAGGAAAATGTACCAAAACCTATTGAGGTTCAAAAGTCTCATACTCCTCCAAATAAATTTCGAGGCAGTTCTGGCAAAATGGAAATAAGTCTCATACTCCTCCAACATACATTTTGCAATGGTCTGATCTTTCGAACATGTATCACAATATATTCTAGGCAAAACTTCTGCTGGTGAGCCTCTCTATCGACAAGCCCTCGTTTGAGGGAAAATGGTGGCTGTTGGTGGTGCTATCATCCTTGGAAGTTGATGATCCTGGTCATCTACTTTGTGGAGTACATGTTCGAAAGTCAAATCACTGCAAGATGTATGGCTTCAAGAATGAAAGACTGGTATAATTTTAGCTCAAGGCTCTACTTGTATTTAAGTCATCATCAATCGCCGTTTCTATCTTCAGCCTCTCTTTTCTTTGCTTCTAACATTTTAGATATTTCTTTGCAAATTCAATCATTGTACAAAAAAGCATTGTGCTTTCTGGATTGTATGTTATATTTTGCAAGCAGTCCAACTCAGTACTTACTTTAAGTACTTAAAGAAGTATGGTGCAATATTTAAGAAGAAGACTAATTGCAAACTGTTTTTTTTTTAGATTGGAAGCATCTAAAAAAGTTCATGTTTCTTCCTTTGTTATATCAGAAAGGCACAATACTGTTTTTTGGTTTTAGAAAAATCCCAAATTGTTGAATTTTCTTGTAATCATATTAAGATTTGGATAATATTCATTGGTGTTTAGATTTTTTTTCTTGGGGAAAGTTACAGAGCCACGTGATTACTGATCCAAGTAAAATTTATATAAATGCTCTGTTTCAGGGTTTTGAATTATATAAAATCCCATCACACACACATTAACATTACATGCACTGAGCAGGCTTCCTCTGATACTGACGACTCACAATCTGCCTCCGAAGAAGATGCTCAATCCAGTGATGAGAAATCGGCAGGGGAAGGAAGACAGTCTGAGAAGGTAGCTGAAACTGAGGACTCAACGAGTTTTTCACCGGTAATCTCCAAGAAAAATCTCAAGAATCAGAGACGGCTGGAGCTGCAGAAGCAATTGTTGATGCAGAGGCAGAAGAAGCTTGAGATTTTCCGGAGCAAAGGCTCCAAACCCCGCCTTACCTGATGATAGACACATTTTGCTGGAACGTTAGGGGGTTTAATAATTCTGTTCGGCGAAGAAACTTTAGGAAATGGTTTAGGCTTTCTAAAGCCCTTTTTGGTAGTATTATTGAGACACGGGTGAAGGAACATAGGTCTCAAAAGCTAATCCGCTCTTCTTTCCCTGGCTGGAAGGCGGTTTGTAATTATGAATTTGCTACTCTTGGAAGAATCTGGGTTGTATGGGATTATGCGGTTTCGGTCGACGTCCTCTCCAAATCTTCTCAGACAATTACATGTTTGGTTAAGCTTCCCCACATCGCCACTTCTTTTGTGACTATCTTCGTTTATGCTCTAATTTGTAGGTATGAGAGAAGGAGTCTCTGGCTAGAGTTAGCTTCTTTAGCAGCTGATTCTTGTATTGCAGACAAACCGTGGTTGATCTTGGGTGACTTTAACCAGACTCTTGACCCAGCTGATGCATCCACATGTGGCTCTCGGATTAAAGGAGGAATGGAGGAATTCAGAGAATGCTTACTCAGCTCTAGTATTTTTGATCTTCCATATAGAGGCCACCACTACACCTGGTGGAATAACCAAGCTGAAAATCCAATCGCAAGGAAGATTGATCGGATTCTTATTAATGATAAGTGGCTCTTGGCCTTCCCTTTGTCATTTGGTTATTTTGGCGATATGGAATTCTCA
>PKML01053004.1:396606-449401 GCA_002933935.1 Eutrema yunnanense | reverse complement strand
GGGTTTTCTCATAGGGATTTCTTTGAATGCTAGGTTGATTATCTTTTAGGATTCACCATCTGAATTAGTTCTTCGCTTAGGTTGTGTTCAAAGCTTGTTCTAGATTAGCTACCTAGAATATAGATCTTAGGATAATTGATTAGGCATGATCAGAGTGCGATTAATTACCTGATAGAACCTAAGTGAGCAAATTAATTATTCGCAAAGAGATTTGGTTTAATTAATTTGTGAACATATCAAACTTGAACTTTAAAGCTGATTTAGACTTTAGGATTCGCAAAGAGATTTGGAATTCCTAGGATTTAGATTTAGATAGTTTTCGCAACGAGAGTTGGTTAATTATATTTTAGTGATTTGAGTTCTAGAACCGTGCTTAATCTGAATCCTGTTAGTTAATTTAGCTGCATTCATTGATTTCTTGAGAAATACCCTGAGCTTATATTCCTCCAACTGAATTTACAAACGCTTTTACTTGCAATCTTGTTTTCAATTACATCTTCTGATTTAGCTTGTTTCGGATCTATATAATCTATTGAGTGATAATTGAGTTCTTGTGTTCGACCCCTGATTTACTGCAGCAACTGCTTTAGTACTATTTAGAGTATTAAATTGAGCATATCATTTACTTTGAACCAGAAGAAAATTTTGGTTTAATTGTTGCCATTTTTTTAGGAATAAATTGTGACCTTGTCTCACTGTGTTTGAGAAATCAATGGGATCATTAGTTGGGTTGATGGAAAGTCAGAGGTTTAATGGATCTATGTTTTATGAATTGTTTCAGGAGAGAACCAAAATTTTATCTTTGATTTTCATATCCAAGTAATAAATAGAAATAACATTTATTAGCTAAATAAAATATTTATCTTTAATTTTCATACACAAATAATAAATCGAAATAACATTTATTAGTTACACACAAGTAAGAATTTTTTGGATAATAGTCTTTATCATGTTCTTGTTTTCACATCAAACACCTTATACTTTTATTATGGTTTTTTTGAATCTTAACCACTTTATGATGCAAAAGATACGAAAAATGTGATTTAAGACATATTATTGCATGAAAACGTTGAAAATGTACTTTGATTACCTTAAATCAAGTGTACAACCAAAAATATTTAATTTATAACAAGGTAATACTAATTATAAGTTAAAATCCCAAAAGTACAGCTATGTGCATGCTAGTAAAACTGGATTACTAGGGACAACTATGTGAAAAAATTCATGAATTTTTTATTAATATAATTGTCATGTGTCTAGAATTGCGGCAACATGTGTTAAATGATGGCGTCAGGTGTCCATTTTGACTGCGTCACGTGTTTTTAATGTTTTTTTTTTGGAAATTTTTTTAATCTTATTTTTTTCAACCCAGATTTTTTTTTAATCGGATATATGTAATACTTGGTATTACTAGGTATAAATATGAACAAAATTATAACAAGTTGGATATCCGTAATACTTGGTATTACCAGGTAAAAATATGAACAAATACTAGAAATGTTAAAATAAAACTTTTAAGAATATTGGTTCAGTCACTTCCCCATTTCCGGACAACGTTCTCTTTAGAAGAGACATTACTAAAACCTTCCTTCTTCCACATCTCTTCTGAGTTATCACCATTCACTTTCGAAACTTTTCTTCCCATGAGTGTGGAGCTTAGTGAAGTCAAACATTTTCGAGTACATCACTATCGCCAAGCTCGGCATACATAGAAATAGCCGAACTCACCACAAACAAGTCCTTCACATACTCATCCCTCAATTTAAGCATCAAACCATAGAAAACGTTAGCTTTCTTAATGCTTCTCGAAGTCGACACCACGGGGAAAACATTGACAAAGTTAATCGGGTTCGGTTTGATCTCCATTCTCATCATTATCACGAATTGCCTACACGCTTCTGCGTTGCTATCTGTTTTCACATACCAAAAAATCAATGTATTCCACGCCACAACGTTCTTCCTACGCATATTATCGAAAACTTTACGCACCCCATCGTATTCAGTAGAATCCAATTCACTTCCAGGAGCGTTCTAGCACGAAACGTACAAATTCATCAGAGAATTATGCACAATCCTGCTTGAGTTCTATAAACAACGAATTAAATGGCAATGCACGACCTTACCAGCTTTCAAGTTTCTGGTCTCAGCACACGCCTTGAGTGTGGAAGAGTAAGTGTAAGGATCACATTTGGTGAAATGTGTCGTCTTCTTCATCCGGGAATAGAAAAGGAGAGACTCGTGAGGCAGATTATTGCAGATAAAGCCGATGATGATGGTGTTCCACTAAACAGTGGTTGGTTTGAGAATTGCGTCGAACAGTTGGTGTGCGAGTTGTGAGTTTCCATCTTGACAGATTCTGCTGAGGCGGGAACGAATGGAAGGCGTTTGGGGGAGTGAGGTTTGGTGGTGAAAAGGTAGAAGAACGACAGTGGTGGTGGCGGTGGAAGAGGTAGAGTTGATCCGGCCATCGTGAAGGAGATGACGATAAATCCATAAGAAAAGGAGAGACAAAGAGAGAAAAAAGTGGTAATTTTGGTTCATAAATTTTATTTAATAAAAAATTAAAAGGGCCCACAATTCAATTAATGTTGGAGAAGAAAAACAAAAAATGACGTTACAATATTTTAATTGTTTTTTGATGAATTGGATCTAATTTTGGTGGGTGGGCATGGATATATGTGGTTGGATCTGGTAAATATGAGAATTCATTAAGGTTAAGAAGATAATTGATCACCTTTTTGATTTAAAAAAAAATAAAAAAATAAATAATTTTTATAACGGGGACATATGTGAATAATTGTCTTCTCAAAAGGGCATCTCAACATTTCCCCCAGTGGCTGCGGCTCAACGAAGAAAAGATCCCAAAGGCGAAGCTCTCCGTCTCAGCTTCCGAGAAGCGTGATTTGCCATCTGAGGAGAGAACATAATCCTCGACGTTGACGCTATTCACGACGCCATCTTCTCCTCTACGCGAAGAAGAAGAAGAAGAATAATTGAAGAGGAAGAATAAGCAAAGAGGAAGAAGCATTGACGGCAGCTGAATAATCGAAGAGGAATAAGATTTTAGGGTTTGTATATTTTCGGTTAACCGTTCGGTTTGAACGTACCGAACCGATCCAAACCGATAACTGATTGCCTAAATAATTGTTGCCGATCTGTTTTGTTCTTATAACCGAAACCAACTCGAAAACCAAAAATCTCGGTTCGGTTTGGTTATTTTGGTTCGGTTAAACATCACATGCCTAGGACAAAGCATCCCAAAGGATATCAAACTGTTAAAACAAAAAAAAAGAGTGATGATGAAATAAATCATTTAAACAAATAGATCATTCTGTAAGAGAACAATGGAAGATGAAATTAACCTACGTGAGGACACATTCCTATCATTTTACGAATGTTGGACATACCAACAGAGCTTCTTATGGAATCAGTTCAAGTCGATCAAATAGATCATGTTAGAATGGTTAAAATGTTTTCAAAAATAAAGGTTAGCAAGAGCTTTAACTGATGGTAGTTGTTTTTCCTGCGCCGTTTGGTCCGAGAAGACAAAACAACTGATTTTTGGCGATATTCATCCACAACCACAAACCCTGAACATATTCCATGAACTAATTAGCCGAAAAATACCTGGAACTGTTGTAATCATTTCATGTTAGAAATCACGAGGGCCAATGAGCATTAGGATTTGTTGAACAATCGTGGCATAGAACACACACTACCATGTTAAATTTCGCAACGAACTGAACATGAATGGTGATAATTTTTCTTCTTTCTTAAAAGAAATAAATACCTTTACAGCATAAAAAGGGGACGTTTTAGTGCATTTGCAACATCCAAAATTTGTTGATCCAGGATATGTCTTTGCTATTTGAACAACGATGTTAGGATCGACTATACCATCCATTGCTTGTTGTTTAACTAGTGTCTCCTCTGGTATTATATGCTCTACGAGTGGAACCGAACCAATACAGCCACAAATGCTGCATTCTGTAAAGTATGTTAGTTACATTTTTCAAAAAAAAAAAACTGACAGTTCATGAGTGGAGGAGAAAATACCTTCTACTTTGTTGCCCTCTTTGCCAGTCCAATAACAAGATGTTAAAAGTAGAATATGGGTTTTCTTACACCTGACGCGTTTATTGTCAAAATAGATGGCCAGAACAAAGCAGAAAAGAAATGTCCCGACAAGCCAGTGGTAGATAATATTCTGCCAAAATTTGAAAGGTATATGTTAGAATGATATTTGTCGAACATCGAGACTTTGAGAGATTTGTGGATATATATAAGTGTGTGGCAATCCTCCACTTTTTATCTAGTTTTTGGGTGTGAATTAGGTCCATACTTACTAATAGTATATATATATATATAGTGGTTTAAGAATAATGGACAAGTAGTATTTGATGAAATTTATTTAGAATGTCCATATACAATTGAGATTATGCAAGCTGCCTTGCCCCCTTGGCAAACTACAGTTTTACTCCAATTGATTCAAGAGCTTCCGGGAGTTTGAAGTTGCATCAAGAAGAAGCTTAAGGCTGATATGCCTTGGAGGGTTTACACAAGGAAGAAGAAGCAGAATTGACACAGCATATGGTAAGGGAATAAAAGAAAGTTGTATTTCGTGAAAGAAAACTCTGATGGTCTCAGAGGTTTTACTTTACAGTGTAATGTAGTTAAATAACGAAAAGAGTGTTCTTCGAGAATTTTATGCATTTTGTAATCGGGATTGCATCCTTGAGAGTAATGATGTGTCCATAATTTGCATAGTTTAAGCATGCACATCATGTAGGTTTTAGATCATTTACTTGGATATTCATGGCATTTCATACTTGTTTTGTCCCATTTAGAGTATTAGGAGCTGCATTAGGTCCTAATGAGTCTTTTGCATGTCTTTGAGGAGTTTTCTAGGTGTTTGGAGACACTTGGTGGCGTTTGGAGATTTGGTGCTTAAAGACTAGAGAGGAACCATCCGGAACGTCTCAAAGAACCGATCAGACGAAGGCGATCCGATTTGATCCAGCTCTTGGACTCTTCATGAGAGTTGTATCCCGATGAGTCCTCTAACCATAGGAGTTGGAATCAAGTCATTCGGACGTGTGGTTTGAGAGATATGGCTGATTTACCAGAGATAGGTTCGTCTGGCCGAGACGGTTTCTTCAATACCGAGGTCACTGGTCGGTGCAACTGCTCGGTGTGGAAACAGAATGAAAATTCCTTAGCACCGACGTGTGGTACCGAGGAGTGACGTCGGTATTGAAGAGTCTCCACTCCGAATTAGCCTCGGTGGTCTTCACCAAAGTTGTAGAGGAGTGAATCAGCTTTACACAGGAGTTTGAATCGGGTTATTTGGACGTATGGATAGGGAGATAAGACGGATTTACTGAAGGTATATCCGTCTGGCCGAGAGAAGATGAAACCGTCCAAATAACCGGAAAAACAAAGGCCTTTCGATATGATTCAACTCAAACGGTCTTCTTAAGAGTTATAGAGGGACGAGTTAGCTGTCTACAGGATTTGGATTCAGGTCATTCGGATGTCAGGTGCAGGAGTTATGGCCGATTCACTGAAGACATATCCATTTCGACCGGGTCGGTACCCGGTTTGTCCCGGGTCGACCCGGTCCGCCCCATTTCTCTATAAAACCCCTAAAAACCTAATTTTAATGTTAAGTTTCCTTTTCTCTAGAGTTGGGTTTTATCCCAAACTCTTTCTAAGATGATTTTGGATAGATATACATCATTCATGCCACTCTAGTGAAGGATTCTTCAACCTATATATATATTATGTTTATTTAATCTATGTTCTTTATCTTTATGTCTCTTTTTCTATTGTATTCTATCTTGTTCTTCATATTTAGGCCTTAGGCCCCTTTTTGTTGGATTTTGGATTTTGCTTGATTTTGATGATTTGATGATTGATTCTTGATGCTTATGTTCTTAATCCTTGCTTTCCTTTCTTTCTAAGTGATCCTAGCGCTAGATTGGGCTTGAGAGAGTCAATCTAGATCATAGGGAAAATCATGCACACCAAGTGTTTGATGAAATTCCCCTAGGAGCTTAGTAAGAGATAAACATTCTTAACCTATGAAAGTAATTGCTTAAGGTGTTTATTGGTTGATTTGAATGTTGATCTAAATGCTTGCTAATCATTTTATCACAAATGAGAGTTTGATCTTGATTAAGTGATTAGCAAAGTGATTAGTGCCTTGAGAGAGGATTAGTCATAATTAGTGATCTTAACCTAAGGATTAGCATTGATTGTGTGTTAGGCATCGTTAGTCAATTGTCTTGATGATTATATGATGAT
This sequence comes from Eutrema yunnanense, assembly GCA_002933935.1. Lineage (NCBI taxonomy): Eukaryota > Viridiplantae > Streptophyta > Magnoliopsida > Brassicales > Brassicaceae > Eutrema > Eutrema yunnanense. The sequence continues at coordinate 443,095 of PKML01053004.1, read as the reverse complement.
GATTTAGGTTGATCTTTGTTAGGTCCTTCACTTAGGTTGGTTCTCAATGCTAGATTTGATGAGATAAACCAAAGTCTAGAACTACACCTATATTAGGTAGTTCTAGTTGGCGTGACAAACCAATCTAGAGCTACACCCTAGGATTTTTGGTCTCATCCCATGCATTAGGGAGAGATTTGAGTAAACGGTGTTAGTGCTAGATTAGATTTATTCATTCGAGTTAGGCATTTCACTCCTAGCCGGAGTTTAAATGAATTGCTTGAAACGAATCTTTTGTGAGCTTTTCGTGCCTAGCCAACGATAGTTGATGTCTAGGGTGATTAGTGAACTAAGTGGGATTGGAGGTCAATGCTTGTTAATCACCCTATCACAAACGACGGTTTGTTCTTGATTTGGTGATTAACAAAGTGATTAGTGGTACGACGGTGGATTAGTCAAAATTATGAATCCCATGTTCTAGGATAGTGTTCAATGCAATCTTAGACATCATTGTTTGCTCATTAATCATCTTCTTGATTGTTCATTCCATGATCCAACACTTATAAGGTCGTATTTCGGCTTCGCATTAGCCGATAGTAACCAAGGCTTTTGAGCCGTGATATTCACCCGGAATAACCTTTTGAAAACCGAGGAGAAGATCGGAATGTCACAATCCTCTCCAAGGATAAGAAGCCCAACGATGTTGATAATCGTCGTAGGCTTGAGTTGTGAGATCGCCACACCTCGGCGATTACAATAATTGTACAAGAGTTTCGGAAGAGGGAATCGGAGGCCACAACTCCGAAAGAAATCCTCGTACACGCAAACATAACCATCATGGGCGTCCCACGGCCTTTGATCCTGATGAGGAAGGATAAAAACGACCTCGTCCAGAGCACCACACCGTTCAAAGGTGTTCAACACCGACCTCCTCGTAGAACGAGTCGGACCGACACCAGCCGGCGTTACTGCCCTCCAAACTACTGGCAGGACATCTCTCTTTGCGGAACGAGTCGATCCGACACGGGCCGCTATCATCACTCTACAAGCCCTTAATGGAGCAGTTTGTTTCCTCGAAGGAACTTCCCCTTCAACAACATGCTCATTAGTTATCCGAGCAGCCAATTCCTGATCGAGACGAACCTGCTCGTTCTCTTTGATGATTTGTTCATTCTCAATCCTAATAGCTAATTCATGATCAAGACGAACTCGCTCATTTTCTTCAGCGACCTGCTCATCCTCAAGTCGAGTAACCATTTCCATATCAAATTGAACTTGCACATCTGTTTCACTACTATCCCTATCCACCAGCTCGGGGACTTCAATCGAAGGTCGGCGATTATTGGGGCCAGCTCAGCAAAAACGCGAGTTGCACCTAATCAATTCATGTCTCACCCCGTCAAAACCATTATCGGACGAATTCTTGAGATCTGACGAACTTACGTACATCTCTAGATGCGCAACTTGAGATCTGACGATTTGACGAACTTACGTACATCTCTTCATTTCGATCGAAGAACGAATTGAAAATATAAGATGAAGAACGACGTTGAAGGTGGATCGGAAAAACTCGAAGATCTTCAAGGCAGTCGGAGGAATCGCGGCAGAGTTCGACCGGAAAACTCGAAGAAAATAATAAAAAGACGAAAATAGTTTAGAGAGAAGGGAGAGCGCTAGAGAGGGAAAGAGAAACAATACCTTTTTATAGCGGAAATGAAGTGAAGAATCGGAAGGGTTGAAGAGATTATATAGAGAGAGAAACAATTATGACGACTCCTCGATTTCTGTAGAGGTTAAAGATATCAAAATGACACGTGTTATCAAGAAGATTCGCCGAGCTGAAAGAATCTTATGGAACGACGAGTTTAAAGTAACCAAGGGAAAATTCCGATCTCAATTCCAACCGAGCTAAAGAATTCTTAATGAACTTCACCGAACTCAAGACATTCCTTCGCCGAATTGAGGGGGGGGGAGTAATTGTTAGTGGTGAGTTTGGCACTCTCCGGTTTAATCCGGTTTGAATCAAGACTGGCCTAATTAATTCCGGTTTACGATGGTTCGAATCGGTAGAGCCCGTGATAGCGGCGCCGACTTCTAAGCACATTAAAAGCCCAACTCGGTATGTCGAAACCGACTTCCGAGATTTACGGAATGTTTCCTCATCTTGGAGAGATTTCAGGAAGTATTTCATTTTCATGATGGAACTACGAAAAGGAAATCATCTGTTTCGACCGACTTAGAATCTTATAAATAGAGGGGGGTTTCACCACATTATTTCATTCATATTCATCAGTGAGCCCTTAGAAATAGAGAGCTCGCAATTACCGACCTTTGTTTCTCTGCTTTCCTAAGTCTTTTTACCGATCTCGAAAACGAAACTTGTAATCGCCGAGCTCGATATCAATAAACGAGATTCCGACCTGAGTTTACTGCTTTACCCTTTGTGTGATTTTCAGAATCAACACTCCTCCACCTCTTTGTTGCTACAGTTAGCTTCATCGAAAACAAAAAGGACAATAACATCTATGATGGAGCTTGGCACGAGCAATTGAAGAATTGTGATAATGTTAAAATAGTTTCCAAACATAAATTTTTTTTTAGTATATATTAACAAATGATGATAACACTTGGAGAGAATCACCTAATTTCGGAGTATTCGTAATATATACTTAATTTTTTAGTCAACTTATGATATTGAACAAAATGATCTTTGATTTTAGTTGCCTACATGTATTCAACATTTATGATATTTTTTTGAGTTATTTACACTCTATAACACTTTTTCAAACTATATTTACACTAGATAACACTTGTTGACACTCTAGCACATTGCCAACTTATTTGATGGGGGAAAAGACATGAGTGCCCTTATGGCAAATCAAAATTTACAATAAAGTTTTTCTCTCTTTTCTTTCTTTTCGTATATACAGGATAATATGGATGCAAATGTCGTGGACGGAATGATAGATTAAAGATGTGAGAGAAAATAATTATATTTCTTTCATCTGTTTTGTTTTATATTTTTCTATATTTGTGAATGACATAAAACAATTTTTTGGTTAGAATGAATTAGAATTATATTTTTTATTATTTTAAAATTTATTTTACTATATTTTAGGTGTCAAATAATTTATATATATATATATATATATATAAAAAAAAAAAATCAGATTTCTAATTAGAAATCCATTTCAATGTTGAGCTGTTAACAATGTAATATGAAAATATGGACGTGGACATATAATATGGACATATGGACATGGACATATCAATGGCACACTATCCACTTATATCAATGGAACATTGTCCACGAGATCATGTCCATGTCCATATGTCCATATTACATTAAACATTTTTTAATTAGAAATCCATTTGAATGATGAGCTGTGGACAATGTAATATGGACATATGGACGTGGACATGTCAATGACACACTGTCCACTTATGTCAATGGAACATTGTCCACGCGATCATGTCCACGACCATATGTCTAGATAATCAATACAAAACAAAAAATTGTCGTGGACGGAATGATAGATTAAAGATGATATATTTTCTCCCATCTATTTTGTTTTATATTTTTATATATTTGTGAATGCAAATAAAACAATTTTTTTTTTGTTAGAAAGAATTATAATTATATTTTGTCATTATTTTAAGATCCATTTTACTATAGTTTATGTGTCAAACAATTTAAAAAAAATTAATATATATACAAAAATCAGAAGCCTAATTAGAAATCCATTTGAATGATAAGCTGTGTACAATGTAATATGAACATGTGGACGTAGACATGTCAATGGCACATTGTCCACTTATGTCAATGGAACATTGTCCACGTCCATATGTCCATATTACATTAAACATTTTTTAATTAGAAATCCATTTGAATGATGCGATGTGGACAATTATGTAATATGGACATATGGACGTAGACATGTCAATGGAAAATTTTCCACGCGATCATATCCACGTCCATATGAACATTAGTATTAAAAAAAAAAATTAATGTAACGTGGACATAATATCGTGGACAGTGTTCCATTGACATATCAACGTGTCTAAACATTGACGTGGACACACATGTTTTGTCCATGATAAATGCTAACATGTCCACGATACTATTGATTCATTATTTGTCCATGAAAAATTGTATATTCTTGTTTTAGCGAATTTCGAGAACAATATATGTACATATGGCCATATGGATGTGGACATGATCTCGTGGACAATGTTCCATTGACATAAGTGGGCAGAGTGTCATTGACATGTCCACGTCCATATATTCATATTACATTGTGCTCATCATTCAAATGGATATCTAATTAGAAATCTAATTTTTATATATATTTTTTTTTAAAAATTATTTGACAAATAAACTATAGTAAAAATCTTACAATAGTGATAAAATATAATAATAATTCATTCTTACCCAAAAAATGTTTTATGTCATTCACAAATATAGAAAAATACAAAACAAAACAGATCGGGGAAAATAATTATTTTCTCTCATATCTTTAATCTATCATTCCGTCCACGACATTTGCATCCACATTATCATGTCCACGCAAAGAGAAAGAGAAAGAGAGAAATGCTTTATTGTAAATTTTGATTTGTCATAAAGGCACTCATATCTTTTCGTCATCCAATAAATTAGAAATGTGGTAGAGTGTCAAAATGTGTTATCTAGCATAAATAGCACACTTTACAATATGTTATAGAGTGTAACACACTCTATTTTTTTTTCACGTCAACTAATCTTAGAAAATATGATAACTCTTTAATTTATGCATATGTGATCATTTTAAATCTATTAATAATAGCAAACTCAATAAATACAATCTACGATCCTGTTTTCTAGATTCATAGGGGCTTAAAACAAATTTTTTAAAATAGAGTTTTTAAGTAAAACAAATTATGAATCTCTGTGGAGAGTTATGTTATTAACATCTGCCTTATATAGGCTAACGAAGAGTGCACTACAAGTATATTGAATATATCTATACATATTTGATATTATCCGGATTAATGAAATATTCTATATTCCTATATTCTTACAGATTGAAGCTTTGCAGCGGTGTCTTCATCCCGCCGTCGTCATACCGCCATGGTCCTAGCGGTGTACTCATGCCGCTACAAAGACTGGTCACCTGCTCGAAACGGCGTAATGAAACCGCCGTGATGAAACCATTGTGGCTCGTCTAATCCTTCTCTTTCTCTCTTGGACATCTCCTTTGCTCCAAATTAACTCTTCTTGTTCCAACTTCATAACCAAGCTTCAAATTTTGATGACAACTCCAAGAAAAACCTAAGAAATGCAAATGTAGATGCAGATACAACTAAATGTACATAAACATGAATGTAAATGCATACAAGATCGAAAAACATGGTAATAAAAGGAGTAATATGTCGATATATCAAAAATCAAAGTCCTCCGTTTATTCCTACTTACAAATTTTGATCATTGTAATTCCAGTTACAACAAATATCACTATCTATATTTACACACAATAAAAAAAACCACTACATATGATCTCTAACTTTGTAACAGAAACTACCCGCCAACACTACAACCTATAAAAATTAAAGATAGGGCATTACAATGATGTCATCAAAGTTCGACGACTATGTTTCGGGGAAACATACAACCTTATGAATAATGGAGAAACAAAAAAACGCACGGTGCTGGTCTAATGTCGCACCACCAAATTACATAAAATCACATATATACCAAATTTCTTACACATGTGAGAAATGCACAACTAACATAAATAAACATTTATCGGCAATTTGGATAAATATAAAAGAAAATTACATTCAAATGCACTTATTGAAAGTCTAATTACAATATAAACACTTAAGTTAGTGCACACTTTCTCCTACGTTTTGGGGTATGTATTAACCTTATTACCTCCCTACCAAGAGGTAATTATCTTTCCCCAAGACGTAATTACATTTCCCCCATTTTCTCTTTATTTTTTTTATTATTGTTCATCTCACACACCCCACACATTTGTTTTCTTTATCTTCTTCTCATAAAAAAAATAATCTAACAATTATTTTTCACAATCAATTATTTTTCTTTTTTTCTATATTTTGATACTCATTTTACAACTTTTTACTTATATGTGAAAACTGTCGATCTTTTCCGTCGGGAATTTCTCCATCGGATTTCCGCTCGTCGGAAATCAAATTTGGTCGAATTTCTGTCGGAACATTCCGACGGACACTGGTCGTAACTTTTCCGATAGACTACGACAAACAGTTTCCGTTGGAGGGATTTTCGATGATTTTTCGGCGAATTTATCGTTGGAATGCCCCGTCGGAAAGTTGTCGGATATCCATCAAAATGTTGTCGGATATCCGTCGGAAATTTTTTAACGTCTTTCCCACGGGCATTGTAGTCGGAATTTCCGACATCGTATTTATGCCCCGTTGTGAATATATAATCGTTTGACTAACCCTCTCGATCTCGAATTTGAACTCCAAAGAAGGGTAACGATAACCCGAACAAGAAAGTTCATGGCTCGAAAGTCGAACCTTGTGGATATGACGCATGCCTATCCATGTAGTGGCGTACACGATTTTTAAAAAATGGAACCACATTACGAAAAATACCCCGCGTAGCGTGGGGCCGTGGGCTATCCACTAGTAATCTACCTTATAAAGAGATAAGGGGGCTCTCCAGCGTCTATACTTGCCCCTCCCCCCCCCCCTCCCTTATTGGTCAAATTTTTTTTAATTAATACTACTTCATTAATATTTACTTCTTCTCTTTTTTTGATCGAACATTAATATTTACTATTACATGATGTATATATCTACATAAATTAGTAAGAGAAATAGTTACAACATTTATCGAAGGATTAAGTGTATATACTATTTATATTAGATATGTAATTCACGTAACATTATTGTAGTAAAAAGAAATATATATCGTAGCTTTGTTGTGTGTAAAATCTTCTATTTTGTTAAATATCTAGATGTGTGTTACCATAACGATTTGTATCAATGTGATAGAGTGGTAGATAAGAAGTATGAAAATGTAACATTTTCAGGTCTATGGCTATCAATTTGAGTGTTTACCCACGGGTCACGCGGGTTTTGACCCATCCTGGAGCGGATGCGGGTCGAGAATTTTCAAAATGCTTAGAAACGGGGCGGGTGCGGGTCGAGTGCTTTCAAATGCGAGGCGGGCGCGGGTCGGTATTTTTTTCCCACAGGTCTCGCGGGCTACCCGCAATTAAAAAAAAATTATTTACTAAATATTATTAAAATGTTGAAATATTTTGTAATATATATATATATATATATATATTTTTTTTTTTTTGTTAACTGATTTGTTTTGTGATATATATAAATTAATTAGTTATTTTGTTTATAGTTCTATAAAATTGTGTATTTATGTTTTTTCATGTGAAATTTATTTTATTAATTTTTTTTTTAATATTTGCGGGTTACCCGCGGTTTCAAGCGGGGCAGGTGCGGGTCGAGCAATTTTTGTTAATGCGTCAAGCGGGGCGGGTCGATGCGGGTCAGAAAAACATGTAACCCGCGCGGGGCGGATTGGATCCGCTTGACAGCTCTAGTCAGGTCGACACGTCAGTCCCCCTTATTAATTCTAAAAAAATCATTTATTAAATTAATTAATTACACAAACTGAAAAAAGGAAAATAAATGACTAAAATCGTGTTTCGTGGCTTTCCCCGCGACGTCGCCGTCAGAAAATCCATCCGAATTGGCGGTGAGCACGGACCGGCGAGGACTGTGACCAGAGAACCGCCGGTGAGCATCGGAGCGGAGCGACGAGGACAGGAGCGATGAGCACATAACCGGGGTGAGCATCGGAACAGGATATGAAAAAAGAGAGTTCGATCTGAAGAAGAGGAGGAGCAGGATGAGAAGAAGAGAAGGAAGGAGATGACGTGGAGAAGAAGAAGCGGAGGAAGGAGCGGCGAGGAAGGGAGCGGTGAGCACAGAACCGGCGGTGAGCGGTGAGCACAGAACTCACCGTGATGCGTCGATTCAACCACTCCTCTTGCGTCGTCGAGTCCGGATGAATGCCAGGGAGCGGAGGAGAAGATGTTGTTGACGGTGGCGAGATCTGAAAATAAGGGGATTAGATCTAAAGAAGAAGAGGGAGAAGATGAGGAAGGAGAAGAGATAAGCAAATTGTTTAAGAGAAAAAAAAAAGATTTGTGTCTGTTAGATTTAATCTTATCAACAGTGGATGATAAAAAAAATTGTGATCCTCATGTTAATGTAGTAACCAATGAGAAGTCAATCTCTTTTTAATCGGTTATTTGTATATTATTTGTAAGTGTTGGATTTTTTGTATATTATTTGATGCTTATGTGTAAGAGTTTACAATTTAAGATTCAGAGTTTATGATTAAGGGTTAGATGTATAGGGTTTAGGGTTAAGTGTTTGAGGTTTAGAATTTAGAATTTATAAAATGATTATATTTAAAAATATCTAATATATAATATTTAAAGAGAGAAGTATCTACTATATAAAATTTGTTTTAGTTGACAATTTAGTGAAGGATTCATTCATTGGTTAGTCTCATGATCATGAAAATCGGAGAGATAGTCATCATTGACCAAAACATTTGAGAAAAAAACAAAAGAAGAGATCAAAGGTAAGTCATCAAATATATACGATTTCAAAAAAAAATAAAACATGGGTTTAATGGACTAAATACTCACAACTAAAAAAATTGAAGACTATTTATAAGGAAGAAGATGAAGTACAAACTTTCAACATTGACAGAAACAGTAATGGAAACACACTTTCAACTACTTTTTTAATAATAATCAATCCAAACGATATTTCGTTTAGTTGGGACTTGGATCATTAGATTTATTGCGAGACAAAGATATTACATAGTCAGAAATAAACCATTGGATTTAGCAGCCCGACTTAATTGAATACTCCCTCTATTCTAATATAAGTGATGTTTAAGGTTTTTGCACACAAATTAAGGATTCATTTAATTTTTATTTTTTTCATACTAAAAACATCATTTATTATCTATTTAAACACAATTCAACCAATAAGAAAACAATATGTAGAATACAAATGGTCAAAAACAATAAAAAGTTATTTAATTTTGTATTGAAAACTGAAAACATCACTTATTTGAGAACAAAAAAAACTCTTAAAACATCACTTATTTAAGAACTTATGGAGTATTATAAAGTAAAGTTTCCAACAGCTAAACAAAATCAAAGAAAAAAAAATGTCATAAAAAAGACAAGCAAATAAAAATACACAATTAAAAAAATATATAAATACAAAATAATTTAAAATTAAAATATCTACGTATTAGCGCGGAATCTCACTTAGTAAATAAAAAAAAATAAAAGAAAAAAAAACAATAAGAAAGAAAAGGAGATTGCAACTCTTGTCGCTTTCTCACCAAACAAACAAACAAACCTGAGTCGACGTATTTCATCCACCGGTACAACTAAAACTATATCCTAATAAATAATAAAATTAAACTTACCAGATTGTCACGTACCACACAACCAGGCCCTCGCCAACCAACGTTCCTCACGTGCTTTGCCGGTTGGTACTCACGTGACCGGCAGCTTCTTAATAGCAATTCTCAATCTATATATATAATAATATCTTCATATAGCACGGAGATTTGTACCGAAGCTACATAGTAAAATCTTTCCCAAAGCACAATCCATCTTTTTAACAAACAGAAATGGTTAGTCACAAAGAGACAGTATGCGTGACCGGCGCGTCGGGATTCATCGGTTCATGGCTCGTGATGCGATTACTGGAACGTGGTTACTTTGTGCGTGCCACTGTGCGCGACCCCGGTACATATATATGTTCTTACAAACTCGTTAGTTTCTCCTAAGATTATGTAAAATATAAAAAACTTTGTTTGGTTAATTAACGAGTCTTATTGGATTATAAAGAAAATTTGAAGAAAGTGCAACATCTTCTTGATTTGCCAAACGCCAAGACGCAACTCACTCTATGGAAAGCCGATTTATCTGAAGAAGGAAGCTACGATGATGCCATAAACGGATGTGACGGCGTTTTCCATGTAGCAACTCCCATGGATTTTGAATCAAAGGATCCTGAGGTAAGTTATATTATGAACCTCTTTTAGTTTTCATATCAACCCTAAAAGATCTGTAGTTAAATGTTTTTTTTTTTCTTAAATCAGAACGAAGTGATAAAACCAACAGTTAATGGAGTGTTGGGGATCATGAAAGCATGTGTTAAGGCAACAGTGCGAAGAATCGTCTTTACTTCGTCTGCCGGAACGGTTAATGTCGAGGAACATAAGAAAAATGTCTATGATGAAAACGATTGGAGTGATCTTGACTTTATCATGTCCAAGAAGATGACAGGATGGGTATAATATATAAATTGTATATCATACATCAAATTAACCCGAGGCTGATCTTCTTCAAAGTAATTTATGTATTGATCAAATGTTTGGCAGATGTATTTTTTGTCGAAAACGTTAGCGGAGAAAGCAGCGTGGGATTACTCAAAGGAAAATGGAATAGATTTCATTAGTATCATTCCGACATTGGTGATCGGTCCGTTCATAACAACATCTATGCCGCCTAGCCTCATCACCGCACTCTCTCCTATCACTCGTGAGCGCACTTAATTTCTACTCCCTTTTTTTCTTTTAACTAAGAGGTTTCCAGACCCTTAGGGCCAGGGACTAGAGAAGTCGATTAGTCCTTTCTATCCTCTTTTGTTGGAATGTGGAATGTGAAACGTTAATTTCAAAACGATGAAAATGTTTTCAGGCAACGAGGCACATTACTCGATCATAAGACAAGGACAGTACGTGCATTTGGACGACTTATGCAATGCTCATATATTCTTGTACGAACAAGCTGTTGCCAAGGGACGTTATGTTTGTTCCTCTCACGATGCCACAATTCTTAGTATCTCTGGATTTCTTAGGCAAAAATACCCGGAATATAACGTGCCTTCAACGTAAGAGATATATATATCGAATATCGGTTTTACCTATGCAATCAAAATCTTTTGCTGAAAAACTATTTTGAACAGGTTTGAAGGTGTGGATGAGAATCTAAAGAGCATTGTGTTCAGTTCGAAGAAGCTGATTGATATGGGATTTAGCTTCAAGTATAGTCTCGAGGAGATGTTGGTCGAATCGATTGAGACATGTCGCGAAAAGGGGTTTCTCCCGGTTCCTTTACCAGATCCATCGAAATCTGAGGACAAAGTTCCGACTAGTGATGACAAGATTGAGCACAAAATCGGAGCTGGTTTAACCGATGGTATGCTGCCTTGTAAGAAGACAGAGCCGGTGGTAACCCGCGAGAAAACCGATGCTTGCATGCCGCCACAGCAGATGTGTGCTTAGAAAATTGAATCGGTATCGAATTACATATCTATATAAAATAATGCTGTCATGAATCGAATGAGTCGTGTAATGTCGCTTGAATGATATATTTCATAATCTATGATTAGAAAATTTCAACATCTCAATCTCAAGCATTTCTTATCAATTGGGAGTTATGNTATAAATTGTTTGATAAAATTTGAAACACTTTACTAGTTGGATGGATACCACAATAAACGCCATAATAATTAAAAGAAACAAAAATCCTCTTCACCAAATTACTCAGAGTATTTTCTTTCTTCCTATACGTGTATTATATTTACCAAAATACTTATAAACAGCTTACATATGTATTATATGGTTCATAAACTCATAACAAACACATATATACAAAAGAAATGTTTGGAGCTAAAAAAAAAAAACAAAAAAACAATGATACATATAAATATAGAAATTTGCGTGTAATACAGATACTCAACTAGTAGAATCAATTAAAAAAATGAAGGCTGAATAAAGTAAAGAAGAGTCGGTCCTCTCAGATGATTAAGGTTATTAAGGTTTAACTAAACTACCTCCCCACTCCGCTGGTCGGCACTTTCTTACATAAGTTAACGCACTCCAACTCAACTTATTCTATCCAACTTTTCTTCCATTCAATTCCGAATATAAAATAAATTATGGTATTTTTATACTTTTGTCGACTGTATATGCTTATTATATTCATGGGATTAAAACGAGTCACGATCGCTGAATTGAAGATAAACTAAATAAATTTGTAATGACGGTTACATATGTATAGAGTCACTCACAAGTCACAACACTTTATTACCACTTTTTTTCTTTTCTTTTCTTTTTGAAAAAATAATTGTTACAAAAATTCAATGAATGTATGTGCTAATCTGTAAAGTCAAATCTTTTTTGAAGAAAATAATCTTCTTTAAGTCAAACTATTTATACAAGAAGAGTTACCAAAAAAAGGAGGAAGAACAAAAAATTAGTTGGACTCAAGTTGCGATTACTCGTTCTGTTGGTCGAAGCCATATATCAATTTTATTAAAACGTCAGTAAACGTTTTAAGTGATAAAAACTCGACACTCTCTACTAAGTACTAACATTTCGAGATCAATTTTTTTTAAGAAGTACTAGTGTGTGATCCGCGCTACGCGCGGACGTGAACACAATTTTGTATAATATTATCTTAGTTTTATTAGTATGATTGTTAATGGATTTGTCTCTATTTGCTTAAGAAATGTAGATTGTTTATTCTTAAGTTTTTTTTCCTTTCTTAATTTTATGTTTATTTATGTATTTGTTTAGTGAGTTATCCACAATTTGAATTTCTTTTCTTTGGTTGACTATTTATTCAATTAGTTGGTTTTTAAAAGTTAAGTTTTGTCATTTTAAAATTTAGGAAATTGTATATTTTTTTAACCTAACTGAATACTAATAAAATAAATACTTCGAAATAAGGTTAGTTTTGTATACTCCGAAAGTTACTTCGAATACTAATAAAAGGAAAGTTAGTTTTGTAAATTTAGAATTCTCCGAACTTTAAAAAAAAAAACTTCGAAATAAGTCACTGTATTTTTATCTATTTTTACCTAAAACCGAATACTAATAAAATATTCAGAATTTACTATTATTCATCTTCGATGATCCAGTGTTGGTGACTACAAAATGAATCTAACTTTATTTGAAAAATGATTTAATTTCTATCACTAATTTACTATCAAAATCATTGTAGATGTATAGATTAATGAGAACATTTGAGATAATATGGGCCGATTTGAAAAAATATAAGAAATATGGGCCGATTTTAAAATATTCAGAATTTACTATTATTCATCTTCGATGATCCAGTGTTGGTGACTACAAAATGAATCTAACTTTATTTGAAAAATGATTTAATTTCTATCACTAATTTACTATCAAAATCATTGTAGATGTATAGATTAATGAGAACATTTGAGATAATATGGGCCGATTTGAAAAAATATAAGAAATATGGGGTCGAGCGTCGATTCAAACATTTAGAGAGAGAGAAAGAGTTCTTGTGAATAGAATTATCATGTAAAAAAACATTACCCACTGCTCTAAAACTCTCGTCTTCTCCGATATCTTCCTCCATCGCCGACGAGATTTCACTGTCAATTTCAATTTCACTGTCAATTTCAATCAGAAAGGGTGTAAAAAAACATTACCCACTGCTCTAAAACACATTTTTACCTCTTTTTTTTCTTTGGTGATCAATTTTATGCAATTAGTTGAGTTTTTTAAAAGGAAGATATTTACATTTTAAAGTTGCATAATAATTTTTTATTTTGTTTCATGTGAAGTTATTATTTTTCGAGTGTTTCATGTATGATTTTAACCCTATTTATGTGTGCAATATGTTTGTGATTCCTAAATCTATTTTTCTTTTATTTTTGTTGAAAATGATTTACATATATAACTGATTGTTTGAAGTCACAACATTTGTTTGATTTTATTTAGAAAAATATAATCCATAATTTATAAACACTAAATTCTATAGTTTTTCTAAACTATATAAATAAACGGATAAAAGTAAATTATTAAATTGAAATTTGTTTAGATTAATTCAATATAATATATCTTCTATTAAGTAAATGTCTTTTCAAATTCTAGGAAAATTTATTGTATTAATGGATGGTAATTATTATGAGAATTGAAATATATTTACATCACATGATATATATTTTGCAAATACAAAGCTTTTATTCATTTTTTTTTTTTGTTAAAAATAATATCACCAAACACAACGATCTTAAATTTTCAAACTTAATTTATATTTTCGTGTAAATACTTTTAATATGTTTTTTTTTTGGCTCTTACTCTCTTTTTCATAGTTATATATAATTGTAATTATTATGTTAAGTATACTTTAATTTTATTTATTTGTCTCTTTATTAGATGTAAAAGCTGCCAACTTATATTTTGCTTTATGAATTTAGTTACATATTTAACTTATTTGTTTAATTGTTAGGACTTGTTTGATATTTTACTTTTAATATGTTTCTTAATTTTGGTGGTTCTTATTCTCTTTTTCATAGTTATGTATAATTGCAATTATTATGTTAAGTATACTTTAATTTTATTTATTTTTCTCTTTATTAGATGTAAAACTTGCCAACTTATATTTTGCTTTATGAATTTAGTTACATATTTAACTTATTTGTTTAATTGTTAGGATTTGTTTGATATTTTAGTTTTTTTTAAATATTTGCGATACAACTTAACTTAATTAAATATTTATAAAAGCTGAAATATATTATGATAACCAAATTTATTAAACCTGTTATTATTTCAAAGAACTATATTCATATAAGTTTATTATTTTCTGGTTTTATTTAGAATATGAGTAATACCTTTTCAAATTCTTTTTATAATGTTAAAACAAAATTTATAATTAATATATGTATTTAGTATGTGTATTAAATTTTAAAAAATTTAGGATGCTGAGGTGGCAGCATGAGAAGAGAGGAAAGCTTTCTTTATATATATAGACTAGTGTGTGATCCGCGTTACGCGCGGACGTGAACATAATTTTTTTAAAAACAATTTGGTATAATATTAGTTTAGTTTATTAGTATGATTGTTAATAGATTTGTCTCTATTAGATTAAGAAATGTGGATTATTTATTCTTAAGTTTTTTCTTCCTTACATAATTTTAGGTTTATTTATGTATTTGTTTAGTGGATGATCCACAATTTGATTTTTTTTTTTTGGTTGACTATTTATTCAATTAGTTGGTTTTTAAAAGTTAAGTTTTTGTCATTTTATAGTTTATGAAATTGTATATTTTTTAACCAAACTGAATACTAATAAAATAAATACTTCGAAATTGGGTTAGTTTTGTATACTCCGAAAGTTACTTAAGATTTGTGTATTTGTTTTTCTATTTATTTTTTAATTTATGATCATCTATGTGTTTATTTATTGGATGTTACGCATTTTTACCTCTTTTTTTTTGTTATCAATTTTATGCAATTAGTTTGTTTTTTTAAAAGGAAGATATTTACATTTTAAATTTGCATAATAATTTTTTTTATTTTGTTTCATGTGAAGTTATTATTTGTGGAGTGTTTTATGTATGATTTTAACCATATTTATGTGTGCAATATGTTTGTGATTCCTAAATCTATTTTTCCTTTTCTTTTTTTTGAAAACGATTTCCATATATAACTGGAGAGAAATATGAAAATTTAGCCAACATATAATGCTATTGATAAGGGATAAGCCCATTAAAGCAATAATAGAATTAACAATTGATCAACTTTTGTTGATTTTAAATCTATTTATGGATTGCATGTCACACAAATTCAGATTTAACCGTTTTAGAATTGTTTATTCAAGAAAATGTATTAGATTATATATTTTGATAAATTAAAGAATTTAATTATGAATTTAATTGCAACAATAATGGAAATTAAGTCAACACATAAGGCTATTGATAAAGGATAATTCCGGTGAGATTCAATTTTATATAAGAAAAAGTGTGTGATCTGCGAGTTTTTGTTTAAGTTTTATAATAGTTTAATTTATTTATGAGAACTTTTTTATTCATTTTTAGTAAAACAAATCATTGCTTCTAGATTGTAATCATAATATTTTATTTGAAACTTAACTAATTGGTTTTCTTATTTCCACCTCTATTAAAATGAAAATATAAGTGATAGTCAATCACTTCAATATCTACGGTCAATCATTTCTATATAATTTACAAATAGTCATGTTTGTTTAGAACTTTCATATCTTATCTATATTTAAAGACCAAATAAATCATGTTCTCCAAATATCTAAATTACTGAATGTTTCATTTTTATTATTTTAAATTATGTACTTTAAAAAAATGATTTTCTTATATATAATTTATATAACAAAGGTTACTATAATATGTATTATTAAACGATAATTAGTTTACTTTTTATTTATTAGATATTTTGTTTTTTTTAAAAAAAAAATTTATATATTTGTGATATGTTAAATTAATATTGTATACTATTAGTTTGGATCAAATAATATCCATTCACTAAACATATTTTCGATATAAAATTTTAACCTTGTAACTATAATAAAATGTGTAATATATTAGTAAAACTAAAATTTTAAATCTATTATTCTTTCAATAAATTTTGTTAATTTTTTTAAGTTTTCATGATATGAATATGAAAACGACCTTTCAAATTCCTTGCATAATTTAATAAAATGTATAGTTAATATGTATATCAAGTTTTAACTAATTAAATTATGAAAATTAAATATCAAAATGATGTGGCATACATGTGGATGATATATGTTACATTAATATTGTATATATTGTTTACTATTAGTTTGGATCAAATAATATTCATTCACTAAACATATTTTCGATATAAACTTTAACTTTGTAACTATAATAAAGTATGTAATATATTAGTAAAACTAAAAATTTTAAATCTATTATTCTTTCAATAATTTTTGTTGATTTTTTTAAGTTTTGATGATATAAATATGAAAATAGCCTTTCAAATTCTTTGCATAATTTAATAAAATGTATAGTTAATATGTTTATCAAAGTTTTAACTAATTAAATTATGAAAATTAAATATCAAAATGATGTGGCATACATGTGGATGATGATGTGTCTTCATTAGAAGTGAGAAAACCTTACTTTATATATATAGATATTTGGCATTCACAAAAGAGTATCTATAAGGATGTTATCAACAGATAAAACTAGTCAGGCAGTAGAGGTAACCTGTCGATGCCATAGGGTGAACCATTAAATTCGCCCGCCGCACAACCAAACTCGTCAAGCTCTCCTACGTTCTCTTCTTCAGGCTCTCCTTCCTCTTCATCTTCATCGTCGTCCGTACCGTACGGGAAGATCCGTAGATACACCTCAGCTCCTCTCCATTGTCTTTCTGATCGTAAATTGTACTTCTTGACTAGCTTTCCTTGTAGAGACACGATCTGTGTTGGCCTTGGTAGTAGATCGACCGGTTCCTTTTCTGGTATCACTACCCGCTCTATTGCTAATCTCGCTTCCTGCATATAGACGAATTGGTTCGAAACAATGGTGAATTGTGGTTACTATCAAAGAAATTTTGACTAGCTCTTTGGGTACCTCTAAGGCGTCCATTTTTTCAGATAGTTTTGGACGATCTTCTGATCCAAACTCTCCGAGTCCATCTTCGTAATCGGTTAGTAGCGCCCGTATCGCCTTGGCTACTTGAATACCTGAACTAGTCTGCAAGAAGGAGAGTTTCTTTCGGTAAAGAAGCTGGAATTTGAAAACTTGAAGAACAAGAGTCTTAGTTTTTTTTTACCTTTGTTACATAAACAGGTATACCGTGAGATGTGGCTAATGATTTAATCCGAGGATTCTTCCTGATCTTGGATTGCAATGCAAGTAAGGCTTCTGCTTCGCTAATGTTGTCGGTTAACTCAACTGCAGTTTCCATCTCTAGTTGTTTGATTGCCTGAAGGACAGTTGATTCTGAAATCTGGGTGAGAGAAATTGACGCATCAGTATATAGGGATATTAGCATATTACTAACCACGAAATCATTACACCATTGGTAACATAAGAATGAATAGGAGAATCTGCAAAATTCATTCTAATCTTACCCCATAGACATATAGATACATCTGTGTCTCGTGCTCTGAAGATTCTGCTTCAGTAATCTCCTTAGTTGGAAGGACTTCAGAGATAGTTTCCTCCTTATTGAGCTTCAAAACATCTAATGTTTCCTCTTCATGTTTCTTATCCAACGTCATCACGTCGATGAGAGTTTCCTTCTTCTCCATAATCACTTCCACTCCATGAGAGTTTATTTTGCGGATTTCAACGTTTGGTAAACGACCTTTTAACCAACAGACGAGCCAAAAGAAGACGATAAACTGAAACCAGAATCTTAAAGTTGTTGGTGTATCAGATTAATTTATGCAGTTATATGTATATGTTCTTTGCTTCTATTGACAGTTCCAACTCAATAAGACAAGAGTCTACCTGCGAGGAGAGCATCAACAGTTGCTGCAAGACTACGATGAACACGAACCTCAGTCTTTGAAACTATTTCTGCACCACAGCTAAATGTTGGAGGACCTTTTCTTTCAAGGACAGTCTTTGGGCCACCTCTTCTGGTCGCTTCCTCATCTCCAAGAGTCACACTCTGCCAAAGATGTCCATTATTATGTCTGAAATGAACTAATATTTCAGAAAAAGAACTAATCCCCAATTATCAACAATTTGAGCTACTACAACATGATATCACTTTATTCAAATCCTCTATGCAGTTCCTGTGCCCCGTCTCTTGTTTAGCAGACATATCGAGTTGCAAGAGATCCACGAGGAACAGGAAATATCATCTCCTTACCAATTTCTTGATAATAAGTGTAGTGCCAGATTGGCATTGAATGACCATTGGTAAGAGATTCTCATAAAATTGTCAAATTAGAATCTCCAAACAATATCTATGAATTCAATCTCGGTTTGAATGGTAAGCAAACACATCATGTCTAACCTGTACACCTCCAACGAGGAGGTCTAATGAAGGGTTCTTAATCAAATTCTCTATGGTTGCTCCATGAGCCGTAGCAACTAACTGGATTCCACGCTCTGCTATTGTGCTTGCAGCAATGGCTTCAAGTTTAGTTCCAATCTCATCAATCACAATCACTTGGGGCATGTGGTTTTCTACTGCTTCTATCAGTACCTGAAGGTAAAGCAAATTGAAAAACATATAAAAAACAATATCTCTTGTGTACTTGAATAAACAAAGGTTGAAGCTATCTACTAAACCTTGTGTTGTATGTCAGAGTTAGGGACTTGCATCCGCCTAGCATTACCGATGCCTGGATGAGGTATATCACCATCACCACCTATCTCATTGGAAGTGTCAACAATCATTACTCTCTTCTCATAGTCATTTCCAAGCATTCGTGCTACCTCCCTGACTTAGCAGCAATGATGACTACACATCAAATCTTAAAGGAACAATGAGAAGTGTTCATCTGATCTATGCTGAAGAAACGAACACAAACCTAATCATTGTAGTTTTTCCCACACCTGGTGGACCTATAAGCAACAAAGAGTTCCCATCTTGCACGAGATCACGCAGCAAATCGGCGCTTCCTCTAACAGATCGACCAACACGGCAAGTTAAGCCAATAATTTCTCCCTTGCGATTCCTTATGGCACTAATCCGGTGCAACGTCCGGCTGATTCCTGCTCGATTGTCATTAGTAAACTCTCCAACCTGAGAATTTCATGGTGTTATCAAGCTGCCAGATAGATGTTTCGTCGACGAAAAAACTCAGCGGAAATGAACACTCACCAACCTGAGAGACAGCGAAATCCAGATCCTTAACCCTAACAGCGTCTTCGGAGATAACAAAATCTCCAGAAGGGAATCGCGCCAGAGGCTTACGACCTAAATCCAGCACTACCTCTATGAGTTCACTAATTTTAGGGTGCTCATCCAGTGTCCGTCGTATCTTCTCCGGTACAAGCGCCAATAGACGGCCCAATTCGTCATCGAAGTTGTCCTCGCCTTCTAATTCCGGAACTGCGAGTGGAGACGAAGAGGCCGAAATAGCAACAACTCCAGGTGAAGAAGACGCAGAGGAAGATGAAGAATTAGAAACGAGTTGGTGAAACAGTAGAGACGGTCGACATCTGAGCTTGAGGATTCCTCGCTCATGGCTCAAGAGCGTTAATGGAGGAACATGATTACTCAGTGATAATAAGCTCACCATATTCCTCGCCTGAATGGGTTTTTTTTTTTTTTGGTTCGAGAAATTTAAATATGAACGTGTGCCAACCACGTGGACGAATCATCATAAGACACGTCAGCAAAGAGGTCACATTTCCTGACGTCATGATTAACAACAAGCAAACTTATTTGAGGCCTTAGCGTTCCGAGACCTGTTCGGGTCAGGTTTTTTGGGTTTAGGCTCAAAAGTCTCAGTTCGGATATTTTAAACTATCGGATCGGATTTGATTCGGGTTGGGTTTAGTAAACTGATTAGAATCCACACTTATCTGAATAACATTTTGGATCCAGTTACATCGAATATTTTTATCCATATGATCAAACTCCAAATAGTTCAACATAATTCAACCGGCACAAACAGGTTTTCTCGATTGAGTTAATCGAAGTATATAAAAAACAAACTTCGATTTTACTTCGGATTTGTTCGGGTTTACTTCGGATTTCGGGTTATATCCGATCCCGACCCGATATCCGAAATACTAAACATTGAACCCCACTCGAGTATTTTAGAGGATCCGTATACGATCCGAACCCGTTACTTCGAGTCGGATTTAAATATCCGATATGGTTACAAACGACCAGGCCTCCTTATTCCATCAAAATTCATGACCAACAAGTAGATAGAAGCGAAGCAATGATTGTCTTCATACAAGGCCTAGAAAGAAGCAAGAGTTTTTATAAAAGTTTCCACTTTACTTGGAGGCTTTTACTGTGTATCCAGTGCAAGATCATGCCAAGTTTCTCCGTCTGCTTGCTGAGTTTCCTGATCTGAAACAGTGGCGATGCAAGAAATTATTAGTCACAGGAAAGCAGTTTCTTTGGAAGCTCAATCTCAAACTTTCTCTGAAACAAAGCTCTCAGTGTGTAGCTTCACTATGACTAAACACACACAAAACGTATATGTGTCTGCATTGGTTCCTCATGACATTTCGAGATCTCAATATGTGTGTTTAATATCTTGCATCACATATGCATCACCATTGAGCTAGCAATTTCAAGAGACGGCTATGTTCCAAGGACTTGGAGCTATAGAATCAAATAGCCATGTAATAAAGCAAACAAACCGACATACTGGTTTCTTCAGTATCATCAGTCCTAAGAGCAAGCACTGGAGGCAATGGGAGATCTGCAACAATAAACACAACAAATGATCTGATGAAATGGGGGCTTTGGGTGATCTTGAGGTGTAATGTGGAAGGCAAAAGTGTTTACCATCATCAGGTAGAGTGTCCCTCATCCACTCCTCATCCACAATGTCTATAAGCATACCAAGACTTACTTCTGCCATTGGAATCCCTCAGATTGCTAAGAAAACCATTCAAAATCAGATGATAAGTAACAAATGTAATAAAATTGGGAAGAAAATTGAAGTACACAGTAACTTATTGATCCATTTCAATTGCTTTGCCCGTGTACAAATAGCCAAAAAAATGAACAGAATTGGGACTTTTTGATATCCCAAATTATTATTTTGCAAATGTGACTGTATCTTATAGAGAGAAGGTTGTTCATAACATATACATGAAAATTTGAAACAATCTACAGATAATTTCCTCGGAAGATAGAAAAAGATTAGGGTTGTATCGAGCAGGTGGTGAGCAACCTAGGAAAGAGAACCGGATACGAAATTCAAACCAAAGGTCAGAGCCAATCCTTGAAGAAAGACACGATTCTCTATTGGAAACAAAAAAAAAGCTTACTTGAACTGAATTAGTTGCAAGAGGGCTCACCTGGTAGAGACGATGGAGCAAGAAAATCCCGAAGCACACACTGTTATTGAATTCTCAGTTTTTTTTTTCTTTTTTTTAATCCTTTAGTAGGGGACCTTCTAATTTAGCCAGAGGTTTCTAAAGCCGTTCGCTTTAGGGTATCTCATTACACGGTGCAGAGCTTAGCCGGCCACAACAGCGACCGACGACTACTCTGCCGTATCGTTTCAGGTGCCTTCTTCTTCTTCGTCAATTTCAGATTTCTTTCTTCTTTCGTTTCAACTGGAGATGTAGTTTGATAAAAGTTGATTACTTTAACAATGACAATGAATTTTCATCGATCCATAGTGATTTTCGTTTCCTCCGTCGCGATTCATGTGTAACTAGTCTGCAAACAGAGTTTAAATTAGATTGATGACGAGGGTTTCAGTAGGAATTCAAGAGATTTCTGTTTACTTCAGTTTGTAAATTGGGATAATCGTCTAACCAGTCTACCAATTCCGGGATGTTAGGTGTCTCAAGTAAGCAATGAGTTCTTCACCGTCGTTGGAGATTTTAGGTACATATCTCTGAAACTCCATTTCTGTATATTCTGGGGTTATGTTATATGTCTCTTCTCTAAAGTCACCTTTTTTCTTTTTTGCAGTTAGAGAAGCTGAATGTTTCTCTGTGTGGAATGGCCCTCCATTCAGCAATGGTCAACCCACTCTCAAGCTTGAACGAGTTGCATGCTCCAACACGAAGTTCAGCTTTGATGGATCGAAGTTTTTGGCAATGAAATCAGATGGAATCATCAGTATCTATGATTCCACCAGCTTGAGAGAAGTGCGGTCATTCACAATAGCAAATGTTACGGCTGCTGAGCTATCTCCGCGCGGGACTTATCTGCAGACCTTTCAGAAACCCTCTACTCCGCAGGAGAAGAACGTCTCCCTTTGGAATACTGAGACAGGAGATCTAGCACACGGTCATTACCAAAAATCCATTACTAAAACTACATGGTAAGCTGGTCTTAGTGCTTACTTATGTGTTGCGTGGAGATAGATATTCTTTGTGCTTATTACACTGCTTTTATATGATACGGAGTATTTCTGTGGTTGCTGTGTAGGCCATCAATTCGCTTCTCTCCTGATGAATCTTCCGCGTCCCGTTTAGCTACAAATGATGTCCAATTCTTTGACCCGAAAGATTTCTCAAAAGGAATAACATCCCGGATCAGAGTTCCTGGCGTAGCGGCATTTGAGCTTTCTAAAACCCCAGCTTCCCATGTTGCTGTGTTTGTTCCAGAAGTAAAGGTGCTTTTTCATTGCTTGGGCTATCATAGTCTGTGTTACGTAATAGTAAAACACACAACTTTTCCATGATCTGTTAATTTTGTCACCGTCTTCTAGTTCAAAAAGTTATCCTTTTTTTCATTCTAAAACCTGCACACTGCCATGTGTGTAATTGTTTCTTCTATGGATAGGCTACTCTGACATATTGATACTTACATGTATAGGGGAGTCCAGGCAGTGTCCAGATATTTGAATGTGGGAAAGATTCACAGAGTCAGCCAATTGCTCGACGTAGCTTCTTCCGGTGTTCCTCTGTGCAGTTTAGTTGGAATCATGGTTCCACTGGACTCTTAGTGGTTGTACAATC
Source organism: Eutrema yunnanense (assembly GCA_002933935.1). Classification (NCBI taxonomy): domain Eukaryota; kingdom Viridiplantae; phylum Streptophyta; class Magnoliopsida; order Brassicales; family Brassicaceae; genus Eutrema; species Eutrema yunnanense. The sequence continues at coordinate 419,632 of PKML01053004.1, read as the reverse complement.
GGATGTTGACAAGACCAACCAAAGTTATTATGGGGAGACAAAGCTACACTACCTTACAGTAGATGGCACACATGAAGGCCTAGTTCCATTACGTACGTCCTAAGCTTTTATGTATTCGCACTTGTGATTTTTGAAAGTACTGATTCTCTGGTGCTTTAACAGGTAAAGAGGGACCAGTTCATGATGTTCAGTGGTCCTTCTCGGGTTCAGAGTTTGCAGTTGTATATGGCTGTATCCTTTTTCTATCAGCTATAACGACTTATCTGTATGAGTTTATTGAGGATTTTTGTTTTCTTTCGAATGTCATTATCAATTAACAATTATTAATATCCTTGAATGTTTATTAAGAGGTTATTTTTCTTAGCATCTATATGTTTCTTCTGGCAATTGTTTCTTCAAATTTTGTTTTTCCTTGAGCGTGACTTCAGTTATGCCTGCTTGTGTGACAATCTTTGACAAGAACTGCAAACCCTTGATGGAACTTGGCGAAGGTCCTTATAACACTCTTCGCTGGAACCCTAAAGGGAGACGTACGATTCTCGTGTCCATTCCTGTTCGATTTTGTCTTCTCGTTTTTGTTTCTTTTTTATATAGAAGATTTGTGTTCGTACATGCTTTTGTAACTTTTCATTGATGTTCCACAGTTTTATGTGTGGCTGGATTCGGTAACTTACCTGGTGATATGGTAAGTGACAATCCCTTGTGTTCTTCGTAATTTTCAGTTTCCGGTTAACAATTAGTCAGCAATTCACATTATATTATCGACATGATCCTCTTTAAATGGCTACTCCATTGATTTAATTATACATTACAGGCGTTCTGGGATGTTGTCAACAAGAAGCAGCTAGGAAGTAACAAAGCCGAGTGGTCTGTAACAAGTGAATGGTCTCCGGATGGTCGTTATTTCCTGACTGCCTCAACAGCACCAAGACGTCAAATTGACAATGGGTATGTTAAAACTTCATGCCACATTGTTGAGTTTGGTATCTGATTCTGCTTCAGTCAGGATATTGATTTATCGAGCAGCGCGAGCTGTGAAACGAGGCAGCAACATGCCACTACCTTGGATCCTTTTTATCTTACTTTTCTTTGTAGCTAAAGTAGAATCGTAATTTCTCATCAATATGGACTGTTTGTAATATATGTCCTCTTTGTTTTGACTGAAGGCTTAAAATATTCAACTACGACGGAAAGCGTTATTTCAAGAAGATGTTTGAGAGGCTGTACCAGGTGTGTGTCTTAACAGCTTTGAAAAGCATAACTACATATTGTCTTACTGAAGTGCCATGTTTATATTTTACCTACAGGCTGAATGGAAACCAGAGTCTCCAGACAGGTTCGGTGAGATCAGTGAACTTATCAAGTCAGTTGAATCATTGAAACTCGAAGCAGGCAAATCGCAAGGTCTGACTGAATCCCATGTTCTTACACTTAAAACATGTGTCTGATAGTGAGACAGCCTTGTACATTTATTTCTTAAACTCTTCTACCTTTCTATCTTAGGACAAGGATCAGCTCAGAAGAAAGCTGTTGCTTCCATCCCCACTGTACAAAAACCCGCAGCATATCGACCTCCGCATGCTAAGCACGCAGCTGCCATTCAGGCCGAGGTACTCGAAATAGCTTTTCTATGATATCACACTGATACTAAACATCGATGTGTTCGGTTCAATGAGAACGTCTCTGAGAGTTTTCATGATTCGTAATTGCAGTTACTCGGAGGAAACCCAGCAGGGTAAGTGTCTCTATCTTGCAATATATACATACATACATACATCTTGAAAATATCTTGAGTGGATGATATGGTGTTAATACAGAGAGATGAGCAAGAACGCTCTTAAAAACAAGAAGAAGAGGGAGAAGAAAAAAGCGGCCGAGGCTGCTGCTTCTGGGGCTAACAATGCATGATTGAAGAAGTCACACCCCCCAGATGGTATCAAATTGAATGGAGATTACAGTTTTGAGAATCTCAGATGGTAATAAAGATTCTTTACAAGTGGCAGAAACCGTTATGTAAACCGATACTTTGTTTAAAACGTTTTTGATGTCAGTTATTTGTTAACCCGCCAAAATCAGAAGAAGCCTAAGATGAAAGGAGCCGAAATTTTATCAACTATGGATCTCTAGCTCTCTGTTTCAAAAACAAAAATAAACACATAACAAAAATTTGGATACATTAATAGTGATTTGTATTTAATATTGTTGATGTGTAAAAGCGTTATTAACCAAAAGAAAAAATAAACAGTCATGTTTTTCATTTTTGTGATGGTAAAACTCCGATTAATCTACGTGAAACCAAATAATCTTTGACTGTTTTCCCAATTCTATAAACTTTGTACTTGTTTACCTACTTGGCACACATGCATGCATAATCAACACGACCGATCAAAGGCAAGCAAATGACTGTGAGCAAAATATTAAACATTAATTAATATTAAAAATTATTATACATTAAAGAAAAATATATTTAAAAAAAAAATTACAGTTAAAAAAGTATTTAGATAACATAAAAATAATTAATTATAAATTATATATTAATTTTTTAGCTATTTAACTATATAAAATATCATCGTTCTCAATTTCAACTCATATATATTAATATTTAAATCGTAAAAAAATTATTTACTTTTATTTTTTAATTTATAATAAAATTTATCTACGTTATCAGTTAAATTAAAATTTTAGATATAAAAATTTATCAAAACTGTAAATCTAATAATCTCACACAAGGTACAAAAATAAAAAAAAAACTTTTTGTTAAAATATAAAAAATTAATCATTATATACTGTATATATGTTTGATAAAAATAATAATATAAATAGATTTAAGTATACGTATATTAAATGTCTATTATAAATTAGTATCAAATTAGATTTTGAAAAATGAAAAAAAAGAATGAAATATAATATTATTTTAACGTGGACACATTAACAAAATTATATTATTTTGTTATGGTGTCTTTTTTTACGGTGTCTCATAGGGTCTCTCAACCAAAATATTATTAAAAAAATTGAAAAAGTATGAGAGATAAAAAGAACCCAACAAAAAAATATTACTTGGATTCGAAAAAACATAAGACACTTTACAAAAAAAACATGAGATACTCTACATTAATTATATTAAAATAATTAGTATTTAATTTTTGAAACATGTTGAGAAGATCTCAACCGATGGAAATGCAAAAATATGAATAGTACACTTGTCCCCTCCTTGTTGAACGTGGATCCGCTCTGTACACACACATAAACACGGACACGACGACATGTAATTTATATAATATAAAGTTTCGTCCAAAAACTTACCAAGACGAAGAGATAAGGAGGCAGAGGAAATTAATGATATATACGAACACGAACTCTAAGAAAACGAAGATTGGAGTCACGGTTAAGTAAAATGCATGCAGTTTAAAGCTACGTGTCCATCTCAAGATACTCAAGTCTCACATCTGTCCCTCTTTACTTCGACTTCGCTTCTTTTTTGGCTTCTTTTAAATTCTCTCAGTCTCTCTCTTCCCATTTCTATCTTTCTTCTTCACACTTCATTGTCAATTCGGAGTGTTTGATCATAATGGCAACATCAGCTCGTAGAGCGTACGGTTTCGGTAGAGCCGACGAGGCTACACACCCTGACTCCATTAGAGCCACTTTAGCTGAGTTCCTCTCCACTTTTGTCTTCGTCTTCGCAGCTGAAGGCTCTGTCCTCTCTCTCGGTTCGCACACTCACCGTTCTGGTTCTATATTTTGGGTCTTGCATATATGTGATATATATGACTTGTGAGTTGCGTTTTTTATTTCTTCTGTGTGTTTTTCAGATAAGTTGTATTGGGATAACGCGGCTCATACGGGAACGAACACACCAGGAGGACTGGTATTAGTCGCGTTAGCTCATGCGTTTGCTCTGTTTGCTGCTGTTGCAGCAGCCATCAATGTCTCTGGTGGACACGTAAACCCAGCCGTCACTTTTGGTGCTCTTATCGGAGGCAGACTTTCTGCGATCCGTGCCATCTACTATTGGATCGCCCAGCTTCTTGGAGCGATCATCGCTTGCCTCTTGTTGAGGCTCGCCACAAACGGCATGGTAACACTAATTAACGTCATATATATACGATAAGTAAGCTAGTATTGTTTTGTGTTGCGGTGTTTCATGAAGTGAGATATAAAGTATATGATCCCACCCACCCATTGCCAATTGAAAATCCATTTCAGTGAATAAAGACTTAAAAGAATTTGTCTTCATGCAGAGACCGGTCGGTTATCGTGTAGCATCAGGTGTTGGAGTGGTTAACGGACTCGTGTTAGAGATCATTTTAACATTTGGCTTAGTCTACGTCGTCTACTCGACTTTGATTGATCCAAAACGCGGAAGCCTTGGGATAATAGCGCCACTTGCAATCGGACTCATAGTTGGAGCAAACATCTTAGTGGGTGGACCATTCTCTGGTGCATCCATGAATCCAGCTAGAGCCTTTGGTCCAGCATTGGTTGGATGGAGATGGCATGACCATTGGATCTATTGGGTCGGACCATTCATCGGTGGTGCTCTAGCCGCCCTTATATATGAGTTTATGGTCATACCCAGTGAGCCACCTACGCACCACACCCACCAGCCATTGGCTCCAGAAGATTACTAGATGGGACTTTCCTTATGTCGCTGCTTCTGATCTTGTTCAATCTCTCTCTCTCTCTCTCTCTCTCTCTCTCTCTGTTTGTATGAAATCACTTGCATCAAATCTCTTCTTTGATGCAACTCTTTGTTTGTAATAATAATAAGAATAAAGAAATATTTCGCAATAAGTTGTTTTGATATTTTTACCAACATATGATGATATGAACACACAGGTAACAATCTCCTAAATCTGATTCTCCATATCAGTTTTTTTTGTTTTGTTTTGGTCTGTCTGAAACATGAAAAAGAAAGTAAATTCTTGTTCTATACCCTATAAGTGTCAAGGCCCTCTCATCTTTTCAACAATCTGTCTACTTCTTTCCTCCACGTGACGCTTCTTCTCTTCAAACTTCTCCCCAACTTTCTTCCTAAAATCAAACATCCTCTCTTTTGTTCCCATTTTCTTTCCCTTGGAATTCGAATCATCCTCTTCACTTGAAGAAACAATCGACCTCGACGATGAATGAACACTAACCGGAACAATCTCCCCCACATTGCCTCCTCGTGCTATCGTATCCTGCTTTTCGCTGCTTTCCAGCAGCGGAGTCTTGAGTTCTTCCAAGGATTGGTCACTCTCTACTATAAAAGCTGCGGAATTAGCTGCTGATGGTGCAGTCACAGGTTCTTTCTCAATTCTTGGCTTCTGGGGAACGTTGGCAGGTTTCTGCATTTGTTCAGAATTCGGCGGCTTGTCAGCTTTAGATTTCGCTTCTGCAGCTTCGAAGTTGTCTTGATCACTAGTCGAGTCTTGATTCAGCCACATGAATGGAGCGACTTTGCGTTGGACCCAATCATCCTTTTCAGCTATCATCCACGGAATGGTTACGCTTTCGCAGTTGGGAAGCACCATGACCTCTCGTATCCCCGTCTGCAGAATGTGTTTGTGTCTTATATTTAGTTCAAACTCATTTAGAAACAAAAGAGACAAGTGTTTACCTTAAACCGGTTGATCAAGAACAAGGCAATATGGCTGTTTGTGATTTTGTGTTCACCAACAGATGAGACAAGGTCGAATTCAATATCGGGCATGCTTGTGAAGCCAAACCATAGTTGATCAGATGGAGGCGGCTTCATGTGTACACGCAGTGTCCCTCGAAGCGAAGACACTCCTATTGACAAAGTAATTGGAACCTGCAGTTTACAAACAGAGACAGTCTAAGATACAGCATGAGCAACGTAAAAGGAGCTCCCTTTCAGAGTCTGTAATCGCACCATGATCCGAAATAGTGACGCTTAAGCACTGGAGACCAAAGAACTTGACAAGCAACGAAAACTGTCTTGTAGACATAACAGAAAAACAAAGAATTAACCTGGGAAACTTGCTCAACGATGTTCTTCAGAATAGACTTCCACTTGGATCCATTGTTCGGTGCTGCTTTTGTACTTTTTGATCCCTTAGATTCATCTGCATCAAATAAAAACCAATATAGTTTATCATCCTTGGTATAAATGCTTCTAAGCAGCATGCAAGATCACAAGCAAAATGATTAGATGGATGCACAAACCCATCAGAAAAATACCGTACTAACCAGCTTTATCGCTTCCTCCAGTTTTCACACCTTGTGCATCAACAGTTCCTCCGGGGACAGTTAATTGCTTTTCAAAATCTGCAAGACCTTCAAGGAGATCTGAGGGAACATCCCCCGCAGAATTTGGCTGCAATTTTCCCTCAGCTATGCCTTTCTGCAGATCTTCCTCTCGGGCATCAACGCGAGTTTGAACTTCAAGTCCCGCACCGCCACTGTATTCAATATCTAATTCGAACGCCCACACACCATTCATCTGCATTGGAAGAATCCTTGTACCATGTATATAAGGTGGGAGATTTCCAATGTTTACATCACAGCAGATTAAATCGCCTATGTAGCTGGGAAGTCTCATGTTGGACAACACCAGCTGTTGAACCAAAAAAAAGGTTAGATTCAAAAATAAACGCAACCAAATCCTGATTTTGTGAAAGCTTTCATATTCATGGAACACACCTGGATTCGTTCTTGCACTAGATTCTTTATCCCTGTGTTCTGTTTAACATCAAAAAATAGCCGAGAAATTAGTAAGTTCCACGCCAATGTTCCTTCATCAGCAAAAAACTTGTCTTCTGAGTCTACATCCGAAACATGACTGCCATGGCTCCACATACGTGAGAAAACTTGCACATCGGTTTCCTCAGGGATGTTATCTCGCATCCTTCTTGCTGGAGTGCTCTTTCCAGAGCTACCGGTAGACTGTGGATCTTGGCAAGGACGGGTTGAAGTCTTCTTGTCTTCACGGTTCGAAGGGGTCAAATTCACTTTAGTTGAGCACTTTTTTGAAAACTTCTTCCAGAATAAACGAACCTTTGATGAAGGACCATCCGTTTTAAGCCCCTTGTCCACTGACTCAAAACTAAACTCAGCTGAGGGTTTCATAAAAGATGGATATGCAACATTAAGGGAAGCCATATAGTTTCGGAAATCGTCTTTCAATTTGGTGGACCAAATAGACCTTTCCTGATCCATGCAAGCAGCAAGACGAAGAGCTTTACACCATGACTCCTTCTCCCAAGAAGTCTCGAGATAGATGTAAAACACCCGGTTTCCCTTGTACAACTCTGAAGATTTGCTTTCTACTTGGATAGGAAATCTCTTAGCCCTAACAAAACATTAAAAACAAAAGGGTAAGAAGAAACTTAAGACGATTTTCAAAAACGGATTAAAAGATCCAAGTACCATTTCCTTGTCGGGAGTCCAGACCCTGAAACAGCATCAACCGAGCAACCTTTCAAAGTAATAACAGTCTGAGTGTCATTTGCATCTGATAAGATGAGCTTATGGTCTTTGATACGAGCAAATTTCCTAACTGGATGCACCTCCAAGAGGTCTTTCTTCTTCTTTTGCTCTTTTGGTAGCTTTTCCTTCATCCAATCCTTTAAACTTTCATCCAACTCCAAAACCCAAATCACTCCCTGATATATAGACAATGAAATCGAACAGCTTTCATCACAGAGATCAAGAAATGGAGAAACTGATCAGAATTACCACCAAAGCAAACACACATTTCTTCAAAGAAACCTCGATTAAACAACAAGATCAAAAATTAGGGATTATCTACTTCAACGTAAGATACTCAATCCTCGGAACTAGACTACAATTTGACGGGTTTCGTTGAGATTCACAATGCAAGAAAGTCAATGTTCACTACGGAACTAGCGAGAAAGCAGAAACCTTTACAAAAAAAAAAACTCAAGATCGGTCACCTGTTTGTTGAGACTGAAACCAATGGACTGGGGAGGATCAAAGACATTGAGTGCTGGATCAGAACAAGTACTCGATTCCTGGAGATTTCTCTTCCGATTCAATCGCTTCACAAGATACAAAAAACCCGCTACTTCCGCCGTCACGATGGTAAGAATCCCCAGCAAAAATCCGGCGACGAAGACGAAACCCGAAAAGGCAACCATCTCCGGGAAGGCAGCAAGTTTATCGATTTCCACTTAGCGGAGAAGATTTCTTGCCAAGGAATCAAGAAGAAGAGAAGACGCGTAACGGTGTGTAGTTCATGTCACACTTATTAGAACGGAAAGGAGAAGAAGGAAAACAGATGAACCCTTCCTCAATAAATAATTAATCAAATATTTTGCCAAAAAATAATTATTTCTTGAAAGAAAAAAAATTAGTGTTGACTTAATTACACGAGAAGAAAAACTAATCTCATTTTTGAGAAAATTTGACCCATAAAAAAAAAATTAGTGTTGACTTTGTTTACTGATATCAGTTTTAGTTAATTTATAGTACAAAATTAGTATTGATTTTCAGATTTAATTGATGTTATTTATTTTAATTGGGTAATAGTTTAGATTTTATTACCAATAATAATACATGAAAATCTACATAAATTCATTTCAAATCTTTAAACATAAAAATTTCAGTCTTGACTGTTTCAGACTTTCAGTCTGACCTAAGCTTTCAAGTTCTCCAATTTGAATATGACCCAAGTTGCAGAATGAGTCAGAATATATCAATTCTTGAATCAAGTTTTAATTAGTTAATGAAAGGACGTAGTAGAAAAAGTATCCAAGTAACGTAACTAAACATGGTAAAGAAAAACAAATTCGTCGTCGCATTTTCAACGCTAAATAAAAAAATTTAAAACTTTTTCTTTTTTGACGTAAAAAACTTCATGATTTGCTTCGGAGATTATCCAGATCGAAATCAAAAATTCTACATGGGAAAACATAATACTTCGGGTTAGAATCCTTTTTGCAAAAAAATTGAAAACACCTTGGAACTAAATGTACATGATTGAACTCATTTAACAACGAAGTCTTGATCCGTTTCTTTCAACACCTTGGAACTAGTCCGGTGGTTGACGCTTTTTTCACCTATTTGCAACAAACAAACAAAAGGATATATCAAATCTACCCAAAAAGTGTATTCTTCTTCCTCTCTTAGTCTTACCGACATACAAGAAAGACAGATATTTTTTATATAATTAGACAGAAAAGTACAAAACAGAGTCCTCTGTTCACAGATCCATTAAGAAAAAACAGACAGAAAGAAAGAAGAAAGAGAAGTCGGAACTTCATTTACATGGTCTCACTCAAGAAAAAAACTTTCTTGTTTTCTCATCACTAAAAAAAACTTCTGTTTTCTTCTTATTAACTTCCATGGCTTGCAACAGCAGATAAAACTCCGGGATGGCGGTTGCTATCTAAAACAACACAACGAGCCAGACAACAACAACAACGCAAACACAGAAAAAAGGAGGGAGCTTGAAACCAACAAAGAACAGTTCAGGGTTAAGGGGGTTTTAAAGGTTTGGAGAAAGGGTAAATCGTAAGAGGACCCGATTGATCTTAGAAACCCGGGTTTACGAAGTAGTTATAGTCATGGTGATCAACATTGAGCTGTTTCAGCCATGAATCCGCAGCGCTCTGAAGATAAACCAACCGATCCTGGTCAAATCCTGTCTTTCCCCAAAGATCTCCTTGCATTTTGTAAGTAGCTAAACCATAAGGAGGCAACGGGATTCTCTTGTTTATAATGGATTCCTCACAACACTCTGTTTCTTCCTTGCCTTTGCTGTTGCTATCATCTCCATCCACCACATTATCTGCAGCTTTAAACACCATCAGAAATGGTGCTTGCTTCTACGTCAATGAGCAAAATGTTTTCCAGGAAACTTAGTGATCATACGTACCTTGAAAAGACGAAGATAAAGTGTGATAAGTTAGGAAGCATGTCGTCAAATCTTTCTCGTTCTTGCAGGTTGGGATGTGATATATCGGGTACCTAATTCATCAAGCCATCTCACTTATCAATCCAAATGTTCACGCCAAAAATAAACTAAACATGAAGGGTTGTATTAACAAACGACTAATTACTTACCACGCAACAGCCATCCAACTTGCAGGAGACATATCCACACTTCTTAAGGTCATGAGTCCCGGATATTTCTCCGCCAATTCGTTTATCTGGAGAAGAATCAAGTACAGTATCTTTTGCTTCAAAACCAGAGCTTATAAGAAGAAGAGAAGAGAGTGCATTTACTAAGATATGAAGGGAGAGTAGAGAACCTTGTCGGTTAAGGGAACCCGCTTGTAGGGAGGATCTCTTTCGATGTACTTAAAGTCAAGGTAACCAAGTCTATCTCGCAGCAATAGAGTACCATCCGCATCAAAAACCGAATCTTCAGAGACAGCATCCCATGTTTTGCTCGAATCATTGCTCATTGACCTTGACAACAAATTTTCGCTCTCACTATCGCTCCAACACTCGCTGCTCTCAGATTCGACCACCTCATTCTGGTTCCTGCAACACCAAAAGCAGTCAGCACAAAAACAAGAAACCCCGCGCATCAAACATCTAGAGACCACAAAGACTTCCATTGTCAAACCACAAAGATTGTTAACTAATGTTTTAGAATCAAAATGGGATAAGTAACCTGGAAATGGCAGAGGGTTTGTTAGTGTGGATTTGGATGGCAGATAGATAGGGGACGTAATATTGCATAACGGTTTCGCCGTTGTTTAAATCAACCTGTGATCCGAAGCCATACGCGCTCAGCTCATCGTAACAGTCCCAGAGATCACCAAGCCTGAAATACTCTATCTCCTCCTTCCCCTGTTGCTGCCACAAACAGTTAAGATCACTCACACACAGCTCCACAAACAGTACTTAGAATCCAATGTTTAGCAGATTATAAAATGTCATTAACTCCTAATTACTCCAAAAGTAACTGTGGTTTCAGATCATTTCAAGCAGCATGATCTTTAGTTTTAAGACCAAACATGGTCTTAGTATTCATAATGAAAGACAGATCCAGAGGATATACCCAGCAACGAGGAGATTCAACCAAATATAATAATATGTAATTTTTCAGTAAAGCAATTGTGTCGCACGTTTACACGTGGTAATATATAATCCATGAAATGATGTGACCATTAAAAGGATAGATTTCTCAGATAAGTTTTTCCGTGAATGGACCATGCAATTATTGTCCTTATTGCCAATTTCATCTGAAAATTCACACCAAATCATTAAAATATTACAGGTTCTTCTAGGTTGTGTCTGATACATTACCCTTGATTCAAAAAAATTAAGACTTTTTAAAAGGGGAAAAAATATGTTGATTAGAGACGAGATTTGAGGAGAAAACCAATTCAAATAGCTTTTTAAAAAATGATTTATCTGAGGATTAAGGCCATAATCATCCCCAAATCCAAGAGAGAAAAAAAAGGTACCTGAGGAAGAGAGAATGAAGGAGGTTTAGGAGTGACTCCTAAGAGAAATCTCTCCAGATTCGAACGGCCTTTTGTTGAAGAACACCACCACCACATTCTCTCTGCTCTTCTTCTTCTTCTTCTTCTCAGTCTCTTTGATTTCAGATCTTTATCCGTACACTCGAGTCCACGATATTGAACAGAAAATTTGGAAATATAATGATTTCTGGTCTTCTCTCATTTAATCCCAATATGGTAGCTTTATAATTCCCAACATAACTCTCTTTCCTTTTACTCCCTTTTGTAAATCCCAACACCCAGATTCTTCCCTAAAAATTTCTCTTAAATCCCCTCAACAACAAAAAAAAAAAACCCACAAAAGATTCTGGGTTTTTCAAAAAAAATCCAAACTTTCGATAAGGGGTTTAAAGAAAATGAGGAATCAGAAACTGGGTTTTTTCAGGTCAAAATTTACTCTTTCAAAATCGTGAAAACGTCAGATGAAAATGGGGACATATATACTAAACTGAAGTATAGAGAGAGATGAATAGAGCTTTCTGAGTAGGATTGCTTTGTATTAATGGAAGAAGAAAACGAAGAGGACGAAACGCTTCTCACTTTCTCTCTCTTTTTCACTTCTGATCCTTTTATTTATTTATTATGTAATTAATTTTCCCTTCTTTTTTTCTAATGAAACTGAAGAAGACTTTTGTTTCTTACACATAAATTAAATAAAAACAACTCGTATCTAGCTAGAATTAAAAAGAAGATTGCGATATTTATTATTAAGCATAATCATTTTTTTACTATATACTATTTCTAGACCAATGAAGTTTACAAAATGTAGACATGATTACGTTCGTTACGACACCAAAATCCAAGTCAAAAGAAAAGAAGAAAAAAAAAGTAGATTGTCTTTCGTTTCGTTTGTTTATATCGAAATATGCTCATCACCTTCGACATCTATATGTTTCTTATAGAAGAGTATTAACTAAAAATGGATTAAATGTAATCTTGGAGATCACGAGGACGTTAGACATAAGTCACATAACAACTAAAATTTACTCTTTCTTTTTAATTTGTGTGGTGAGTGATTAAGCTTTTTCTTTGAAGCCATTAATTAAAAAATATTTTTATCCTCTCGTAAGTTTTATTCTTGACGTAAAATATCAATGTTTTTTTTTTTTGGGGATGAAATTATCAATGTTCTTGTTAAGAAACTGTAAAGACACAAACTTAAAAACGGAAAGAGATTATAAAATATTGATTAGTCTCTCTGCTTTTTTCAACAATGTTAATTAATTGAGGTATAGATTTTTATGAGAAATATTATAGGTGGTTTATAGGTAAATCTTTATAGTGAGATAAATTAGAGTTTCTAGAGCTCTAGTAAATAAAATCAATACTGGTAAAAATCTGAAAATTCCATTAGCTTACCCTCGGTCGATAAGTAATAACTCGACCACCGATCATTTTTCTTGTATGATTTTAAAAGCTGGATGAATTATCAAAATACAAATTATTTTTTGACATGTCTTCAGAACATGTGGAAAAATCATATATTTTTCACGGAAAACATTTATTATTGGGGTATATGTTGGAGGTGGGCTTAGCACCCCCAAATGGGCCAGGCCCATCTCAGCAAAAGATACCCCGCACTCCCGAAAACCCGACCTCAGATCGAGCGGCTCGGGGACATTCCCGGTCTGCCACTACGGGATGCCCCGAGCTCCCCTGAAGGTCACCGCGCTAATGCTGATCCCTCGTAGGGCTGCCAGGAAGGCGACACGTAAGGGATGACACCATAGGACACCTGTCCCAACACCGTTTGACACCGATGGCGGGAGCGCACCAGGGAACGACACGTATGATTCGACCTCGCGGTGATCCAACCCGACCTGTCTTATCAACCGCGAAGGACAAGACAGGCGCCAAATCAGGCATGCCCTGCCTCTACGACGAGACACCGCGGTGACAAGACAGGCGCCGCACATAGACGAAGCAGAAGCTGACACGTCACCCCGGATTCGCGGAGGAATGTCTGACGATTGACCCTATAAATACCCCGCATCTCCACCAGGGAAAGGGGGAGATAGACGACCCGCACTCTCTGATCTCATTTGAGCATTTTAGAACGCCGAACTGAGTTTCTATCAGGAATCAGTTCGTAAATCCAAAATTGTTCATCTTTTCAAAGCGCTCATTATATAAAAACAGCACGGCCCCGGCCTGTTTGTCACCGTCCTAGTCTTCCCATCCTAATTAACGAAAATCTCGCCTCCTAAACGCCCCAACCTCTCTAACGATCTCCAAAACATTCCCGGTGATCATCTCGGATCCACAGTATATTTCATTAATCATGTATTGACAATATATTTCATGAAATTTAAATCTATCAGAAACTTTTTTTTTTTGTAACATGTCTATCAGAAACTTTCCAACGACTTAGCTCACATATCAAGTTTATCTGAAAGATCTTACATCCGACATATACGAGAACAGCTACCGCTCAATATCATTTAACACGAAATATGTGAGTGATAGGATGCAACACTTCTCGAAACAGTACAAATGGTGTTATTCTTATCCGGATTTATCATGCACGATTGTTATGATAGATGTTCGCATCAGTGTGGCTTTTGCGGAAAATCGACAAATGGCTAACCTAGCTATATGTATCTGCTCCTTTGAAGCTCCTGAATTCTCAGACCATACTCCCTGTCACATTAAAATGACCACGGGTCCTCCAACTTTCGGTACTAGGCCCTTTAAATTCTACAGCATTCTGTCTAAGTTGCCATCCTTTCTTGACACAGTTTCGGAAGCTTGGAGTGAGGCAGGGGAAGTAGCTACAAACTGTGGGGATCTCTGTTACAAGTTAAGAAGAATAAAAAGAGCTTTGAAATCTCTTTGTAGAGAAAAATTCAGTGATATCGAAAAAAGAGTTGCTGAAGCCTCAGACACCCTCAGCTCCTTGCAGATTGCAGCTCTACATAATCCTTCACCAGGGAACTTGGAACAAGAAAAACAAGCATCTGACCTTTGGTTACTTCTTCGCTTTGCAGAAGAGAGTTTTTTGAGACAAAAATCTCGTATTATGTGGCTTGCAGAGGGAGATTTCAACACAAGCTTCTTCCACAACTATACAAAAATCCGCAACGCGATCAAAGCTATAAAACACATCCTAAGAGAAGATGGATCGAAAACATCTACTCTTCAGGAAGTTCATGAAACTGCGGTGGCTTATTTTTCAGAGTTTATGTCAAAGGTCAGGGGTTTTTTCTGCCCTGCGCTGCCGGATTTCCTCTGTGATTTGCAGCCTCAGCGTTTATCGGAAGCTCAAGCAAACGCTCTTACAGCCTCAGTCTCCTCAGAGTTGATTAAAGAAACTCTTTTTAACATGCCTCTCAATAAAACTCCAGGTCCTGATGGCCTTCCAGCTGAGTTTTTCAGGGCTGCTTGGGGGATCATTGGATCAGAGGTTTGCTCAGCGGTAAAGGATTTCTTCCATTCATCTTTCATGCCCACAGCCCTCAACAACACTTCTTTAGTCTTGATCCCTAAAAGGCCTGGAGCTGAATCAATGAAAGAGTTTCGTCCCATCTCTTGCTTGAACACAATTTACAAGCTCATCTCTCGAGTTATGACTGATAGGCTGAAACTGTACCTTCCGGTCATAATTGCTCCTAACCAATCTGCCTTTGTTAAGGACAGATTACTGCTTGAGAATGTTTTACTTGCTTCTGAGGTTCTGCTAGGCTACCACAAAGGTAGTGCTCCTCCTCGCATCACGCTTAAAGTCGACATCTCGAAAGCTTTTGATTCAGTAAGATGGGATTTTGTCCTGAGTGTGCTGCAAGAATATGGTGTCCCTTCGGTTTTTCTCCAGTGGATCAAGGCTTGCATATGCTCTCCCTCTTTTTCAGTAAGCATAAACGGTGTTACCTCAGGCTACTTCAAAAGTAAATCAGGTCTCCGTCAAGGTGACCCGCTTTCCCCTACACTCTTTGTCATGATTATGAACATACTCTCCTTAATGCTAAATAAGGCTGCTGAGGGAGGGGTTTTCAGTTATCACCAGGGCTGTGAGGAGCATAAGCTCACGCATCTGTGCTTTGCTGATGATCTATTAATCTTCCTTGATGGGACTGAGAGTTCTCTAGATGGTGTTCTAGCGGTCCTAGCTTTATTTGAGAAGATCTCTGGCCTTGCGGTCAACATCGAAAAGACCTCTATGTTCTGCTCAGGTGTTGAAGAGGACGCTCTTGCCCGCATGTTATCTCGTCACAGGCTGGCCCCTAGCTGCCTTCCTGTGCGCTATCTTGGGCTCCCACTCTGCTAAAAAAGACTATCCACTTCTGATTGTGAGCCGCTAATAAATCAGATCAGAAACAAGCTCAATAGCTGGTCCACAAGACTTTTAAGCATGGCAGGGAGGCTGCAGCTTATTTCCTCTGTTATTTCAGGCATAACAGGATTCTGGTGCTCAGCTTTTATCATTCCCCAGAGAATCATAAAGAAAATCAATAGTCTTACCTCTTCTTTTCTTTGGCATGGTACCACTGACAATCCTTCAGGAGCAAGAGTTTCCTGGAACGATGTCTGTCAGCCAAAATCAGAAGGTGGTTTGGGTCTGCGAAACATTACTTCTTGGAATGAAACGTGTGGTTTAAAGTTGATTTGGATGCTCTTTTTCAGAGGTGGCTCCATTTGGGTGGCCTGGATAAGAAGATCTTACCTCTCAAATGCGAGTTTCTGGTCTCTCAACGCAAAGACTCAAAAAATTTCATGGATGTTTCGTAAACTCTTGCGGTTGAGACCGAAAGCATTGACATTTCTAAGTATTGACGTTGGAAATGGAGAGGATACTTATTTCTGGTGGGATCCTTGGACGCCTTTTGGATCTCTTATCAGTTACTTAGGGCCTCAGGGTCCCTCTCGGTTGGGAATTCCCCTGGATGCTCTAGTAATGGATCACATCACCTCGGAAGGATGGTGTTTCCCTCCAGCCAGATCAGACTCACATCTAGAGCTCTTCAATTTTATCACTCAGATCAGGCCATCCGCTAGGAGTGACTATCCGATCTGGAAAGTTGAAGGGAAAAAGCAACCAGTATTCTCATCCAAAGACGTTTGGAACGGGATCAGAATCTCCAAACCTCCGGTGGTGTGGTTTCCCCTGGTTTGGAATAAAGTTGTAATCCCAAAGCATGCTCTCACATCTTGGCTCTTTATCCTCAACAGAAATCCAACGTTAGACAGAGTGTCCTCTTGGGGTCTTGACGTTGGAAAAATTTGCCTTCTCTGCGGCTCCTCAGACGAATCCAGAGACCACCTCTTCTTTGAATGCTCCTACTCCTCTGAGGTATGGCAGCAGGTATATTCTGTCCTTTCTCCTCTCACCGCCCCAATCGTTTGGAATGCAGTCCTTGGTTGGTTAACATCTGCCACTACCTCAAAAGATCTAGTTCTAGCAGCCCTTCAAGGATGGCAAGCTACAATCTATGAGATATGGATGGAGCGCAACCGTAGATTCCATCAAGGTATCTCTCTTCGTCCCCGTCATGTTACTCTAAAGATTTTAACGGTGGTCCGAAACAAAACTCAAGCTCTTCGGAATCTGGGCTCTAAACGTGGGGATCGGCTCTTTCTTCTTTGGTCACCAAGATTGGCTTGACCCATTCTAGAGGACCTTCTGCTCATTTTAGCCGAATCTTCTCCTTTTGCTCCTCGTTGGTGGTGTGATCTTTATTAGAGATTGTTGTGATAGGCATATCTCTTCTCCTCTTTGTTCCCTCTGTTTCTTTTCCTCCTTAGTACTGTTGTACCTCTGGTTCTATTTGATTCCTTGTAATTTTTTTTAACATTTCATTAATTCAAGTAAGCCCTTTAAAGAAAAAAAAAAGCTATATGTATCTGACTGAATTCTGGAAATGAAAACTCATACTGTTTTTTTTGTTGTTTGTTCAAAACTCTTACCGCTTTAAATTCAATTTAAAGGCATTTTAAAAGAGAGAGCTTTCACCAAGACCTTGTTGTCGAATAGATGCTTTATGGGCATCCGATTATGACTTATTTGGAGGGGTTGTGTAATTGAGTTAGCGAACGGACGGAAAACTTTCGGCGTCTTTGCGAAGGAAACGAATAAAATAACTTTATCCCCCCTTCATGCTGAATTTAATACTTTATTATGGGGCATAAAGACCGTCTTGCTGATAGGAGTACTAGCGATGACTTTATAATCAGATTGCCTACAGTTAGTTAATGTGATCAATGAAGAGGAAGAGATTGATGAGTTCAATCATTTACGTTTTAATTTTGTTTATTTTGATATTTCTTTTATTCCTCGTGTTTTCAATGTCCGTGTCGATTCCTTTATAAAAGGAGTCCGAACCTAAGGTATTGTCTTTTCTCATGTAGAATCTTTGATTTCGATATAGATGAGGCCATCCTACTCGAATTATCGTAATAATATATGAAGTTTTTGACGTTTAAAAAAAAAAGCACTTTCTTATAAAACTATCATACTACAAACATATATATGAGAATGAGATGGAGAGCAAACGACTTGAAAAATCTATTTTCTCAAGATCATGTGACATTGATCGTCTTTTCTATAGTGCAGATTTATTTAAATTCAGAGAATAACAAAACAAAACAAAAAAAAAACCAAAACTTTTTTATCGAATATCTCCGACTAGACAAAAAAAAAATCACAATTATATATAATACTATATTTGACCTTTTAAAAATAGATTGATTTTTAAAATTGTGTTCTATTTGCAAATTTTATTAATTTTAATTATAAAAAATTAACTATTTTTTGAAGAAGTAGACAAAATTATGAAACAATATTACTTTTAAACATAAAATTGTACCTTAAAAGTTAAAACAATATATTTGCTATGTCCAAAACAATATATTTGCAAAATGGAAAGACTAATAATATATACGTATATATATATATATTTTTTTTTTAAACATGGATATTTGACTAAAATTTAGAAGAAGAACAACTACGACTGTGAACCAATATTAATATATTATTATTATTTTTAAACCGGACAGGACAAAATTAGAGAAAGGAGGAGAATGGAGAGCGTCTGGTAGAAGAAAAAAAAAGAGTGAATCTCAACACTCAACAGTACTCAAGAGTGTGTGTGTGGTGTCGGAGCACTGGACTTCTTGTTCGACGCGTGTTTGCTAAAACTGCGTCGGTCTCTCGCGTTTTGCATCTTCTTTTTTTTTTTTTTTTTTTTCAGTTTTATTCTTGTCTTAATTTTTTTTTGTCTGGCCTTATCCATATTGTGGTTTTTTTTATTTATATATATCATATCGGCCGATTCGGTCAACCTCGATAAAAATATACGAACGTATTACATAGTAGATTTCTCTCCGAAGAACTACTATACTGCTTATCACGAATTTGGAGTACTTTCCTTCTAATGCAAAAGATAGCCGGATCGCATGTTATCAAACTATCAGATAAACTGCATGAGCCGAAGTCCAAATCCAGATTTCCCATACGAATGTGAATTTTGTTTTTAGAGAGGATCGAACTAGGGAGAGTGAGGTAACACATTCTCATGCTTCTCCATATTGTGATTACTAAAGGCATCTCTAATCCTACTTCGAATCTGACTCTAAACTCTATTTTGAAATTCTTTAAAATTATTCTATTTTCAACTAAAAAATGAAGAAATGTCATTTTTCATTTAAGTATAAAATAATCTTATTTTCTACTTAATTTTAAAGTTGAATTTGTTTATTTATAAAATAGTCCTTTAAAATTTAAATAATTTCAAATTAATATATTAATTTTTTAATTCACTATATTTATCCGCTTATTAACTTAAGAATTGTTTAGATTTGCGTAATGGTGGTCATAAAAAGTAATCGAAGATAAATTAATTAACTAAAAATGGATCACTACATAGATGTATAGCATCTAATCAAAAGATTAAATGATCAAGTTAGATTCTAGAAACTCTTTGCATTTTCTCTTCTTCTCTTTTTTTGTGTTGAGTTTTTTTTTCACTATTGTTTTTGAAAAGAGTTTACACGTGTGGAAAGTGGTTTGTTTCTTCTTCTTCTTTTATTGCTCAAGAAGGTGGTTAGTTTAGATAAAGTCACGTGTCCTATAAGTTGTCGTTTTCTTCATCACACTACTCCAAACTACGCTATGAAGTTCTTATCCACTAGTGAAATTGTGAGTGATATGATTATATGTGTTGGACCGAATTATGCGACGCCACGAATATGGTTATCTTACGGATGTGACTACGGCTATAAAAAGTCTAGTCAATAATATCGCTTGGGCTAAGCTCAATTCTCTAGGCCCATTTTGTTTTTGTTTTTGTTTTTTGGTGGGGCATCCGATTCGGTTGTATTTTCTTTGTTTATTATGTTGAAAACTTACAAGAACATGGGCAAGAAGAAGGCCGACACATAATTTCAATAAGGATTTGGAACCTCCAAACTCTAAAAACCCAGTTTACTCTATGTATTTTTGCTAAAACTTTTTACTATATGCTAAAACGACAAATTACACTTAATCAGAACAAATTGGCACTAAAACATATTTTTAGTCATGATATTTAAGTCTTAGAATCACATCTAATTTCAAAACATTTATTTTGTATTCCTTCAAATGAACTCGCCCAAAAAAAAAATTTAATTGCTTTTTTTTTTTTGTCTTTAATTCATTTAACAATTTGAACAACATTTTTAATTGTATATAAAGGATCCATTATTAGGAAATATTATCCAATATCGGAAATTGAAAAATATCATAACTAATGGATATGGGTTAATTTATTTATTATCAATTGGTTATGAGTTGGAAGCCCATGTAATTTAACATGGTATCAGAGTCCGATCAATACTGTCAAACCCAATCCATTATCGACTCAACCCAAAATTGGTCCATCAATCCATGCCAACATACCGATATTGATACGTAAAGAGTCATTATCTCGAAGTGGCATATTATGAAATATTATCTCACATCAGAAATTGAAAAGGATCCTAAGTAATATATAAGAGATATGTGCCAATCTATTCATTACCAATTGATTTTTTATTTTAAGTTGGAAGCGCATATAACTAGATGGATGCTATTATTTACAAATAGATATAATTTTCCACTATTTTTTTATTGTAAGAATTATAGATTACCGGGTCGGGCCGTTGTGATATAGTGATATATAAAAAATAAAAAAAAGGTTCTCCCATGTTTTTATTGCTTTCAGTCAATTTAGAAACAGTATAACAACGATGGAAAAGAGAATTTCGGGTCGGTCCAATGGGTACAAGTAAATGCACACCCACACATAATGTCGAATACCACTACATATTTACTAAATTGACCATATGTGTTTGTATCACATATAAATAAAATATTGTGAAATGAATATAAAAATATAGAGAAAAAAGAAATATAGTTTACAGTGCAAAAAATTGTGAAATTTTTTTTTTATNAATATGTGTGGTATAGAAAAAACAAATAATAAAAAATTGTGATTGTTTTTGGGAAGAATGAGGAAAGTATATATAAGTCATTTCATCAATTAAAAACTAACAAAAGTATGTCTAAACTCAAAATTGTCTATTTTGTAATCTCAAACTCAAAAAATGTCTTTGAGTGCAAATCACTCATAAAATAAACACCATGGTTCACACTCTTTAACTTACAAAAAAAAAAAAACTCATAAGTAAAAAAATCATAAAAACGTTTAACCTAAATCGATTTTAACTTAATTTTTTTAAGTATTTTGGGCCGATCAATGTTAACATTGTCCAAGTTATTTTGTATGTAAACGAAGTTGGACCTAACCTATTTAAACGTGCTTCGTATATGAATTTTTCCATGACCGGTTCATAATGTTATGGACGCAGACAACCCATGGGTAGCCCCACCCAATTTAATAGCTCTATAGATTGACATATATTTGGACTCTACATGGAAATTTAAATCTGCAGCAAAATGAGCTGAATGTAACGGATCAAATGGCATTGACACCTTAAGCTTTGGGATACAGTTTTCAAACGTTTTTATGATTTTTTAACTTATGAGTTTTTTATTTTTGTATATAACTTCTTAGGTTGTAATATTATAAGTTAAAGATTGTGAACCATGGTGTTTATTTTATGAGTGATTTGCACTCAAAGACATTTTTTGAGTTTGAGATTACAAAATAGACAATTTTGAGTTTAGACATACTTTTGTTAGTTTTTAATTGATGAAATGACTTATATATACTTTCCTCATTCTTCCCAAAAACAATCACAATTTTTTATTATTTGTTTTTTCTATACCACACATATTTTGTCTTGCCTATTTTATTTTCATAAAAAAAAAAAATTTCACAATTTTTTGCACTATAAACTATATTTCTTTTTTCTCTATATTTTTATATTCATTTCACAATATTTTATTTATATGTGATACAAACACATAGATGTGATACAAACACATAGATAGAACGCATGCGTATCTATGTGTTCTCCTTTAGTTTTTGCATCGATTTTCATTTTCAATTTACAAGCAACTTTACTTTTTACGCACTTTACAATTTTTGTGACACAAAACCCTACAACATTTTTTCATTTTAGACTTCCTTATTAACTCTCTTTCTAAGGTCTCACAGAAAATGTTCCTTTCCACGTTGATCGATACCTAAAGTCTTACAATGCATATTTGTGCACTTGCAGACATTACGGTTTATAAATTTAAAACATGAAACTAGGGTAACACCTGCATCATATAAATACACTTGCGTATCCACACGTATATGATACACATGTACACAACTATATGAATATACATGCATATCCACATGAATATAGTACACGTGTACGCAACTATATGGATACACAGTGACAAAACTACTATATAAATAGGGGGTCACTTGACCCCTATAAAATTTTAATTTTTTTAGTAGCAAGCTTAAACTCATAATGATAAATATATTCCTTAATGACCCGTATATTCATTTCAAATTAATTTTATTCTCCTTTAATTTTAGTTATGTTCTTCTAAATTTCTAACCTATTTGTGGATGATATTTTTGTTGTTCGCTCTTTTTTACATATTATATTTTTTTCCTAGTTTCTTGTGACATATCTACGTTTAAAAATATTTTCCTTTACTTTCTGTTTTAAATTGTTTTTGCCATTTTTTTCTTTAAAATATTAGAAATCAAGATAAACACATCAACTAATTATATCTACCCACACTACACTAAACATTTAAATAAAAAAGTATTTTAAAATTAAAAATCTTTCATACAAATTAAATGAAAAAGAATGAACTACTCAGATATGAAAAGCTAATCATTTTATTTTGTTAAAAATATTTTTTTTTTTGTTTTTTAAAGTTTTGAAATCTATTTAACTAACAATATTAAACTCTAAATATTTTACATAATCTAATATTAATATATAGTAAAATATATTTGCACCTGATAAAAAAATCTTTTTACCTCCGCTATTGTGGATACACATTTGTTCTATCCACAAGGTTCGACACACATGTAAGTAAAAATTAAAAAAATGAGTATCGAAGTATAGAGAAAAAAAATTGATAGTGCAAAAATAATTGTTACATTATTTTCTTATGAAAAGAATATAAAGGGAAAAAAATATGTGGGATGTGTGAG
>PKML01053004.1:269537-396521 GCA_002933935.1 Eutrema yunnanense | reverse complement strand
AAGCTCCTACTCACCACCATTGGCATATGGTTGAAAGGATCTTGAGATACTTGAAAGGCTCACCAGGCAAGGGCATATGGATGGGGTGCAACAATAGCACAGACATTGTTGGCTATTGTGATGCAGATTGGGCATGCGATAGGATTGATAGGAAATCTACCACTGGTTATTGCACATTTGTTGGAGGAAATGATGTCACTTGGAAGAGTAAGAAGCAGAAAGTGATCTCTCTCTCAAGTGCTGAAGCTGAGTATAGAGCAATGAGGAATATCACAAAGGAATTAGTGTGGTTGAAGGCGCTACTAAGAGATCTTGGAGTAGAGTCTTCTGAACCAATTACTCTACACTGTGATAATCAGGCTGCAATACACATTGCTTCTAACTCAGTATTTCATGAACGGACCAAACACATTGAAGTGGATTGCCACTACATCAGGGAGAAGGTCCAAGAAGGTATAATCTCACCATCTTATGTAAAAGGTTCAAACCAACTTGCAGATGTGTTTACAAAGGCGACAACATCAAGAGTGTGTGATGATCTCCATGTCAAGATTGGCTTATTGGATCCTCACCAGCCAATCTTGAGGGGGAGTGTTAGATTGAAGCTTAAAGAGCTTAGTTTACCATCGGATGAACAGTACACACGGGTGAACAGTGAAATCAGAAGCTAGTGTGTTGAGGAGTGTGTCGACGACATTGATTCATCAGAAACTAATCACACGGGTGTGTTGAGGAGTGTGTCGACGACACTGATTCATCAGAAACTAATCACACAGGTGAACAGTAAAAAACAGATTTCTTGTGGTTAAGATTGGTTTAGGCACTGTTTTGCCTCTTTCTTTCTTGTAATTAAGTTATATGTATGTGGCTATGTTTATTGAAAGATAAGAGATAAGATTAAGCACAAAAACTCTTTCTCTCTCTAAACTCTCTAATCTCATTCTTATCTATTTCTCTCTTGTTCTTCAATCTGTTCTAAGATCTGATCACTCAAATCTACTCTTACTCTCTAAAATCTACAATAATTAGATCGGCTTTCTGCGTAGAAAATGTATACATGTCAAGACAATGCTGCATACATACTATTCCAATTTCATATGCATCCCAACTGCTCAGACGATGGTAATACATGGCATCCAATCAGATTTAGGAAACATAATATATGTCGACTATTATCAAGTAAAGCAATAGCCCATTGGTTGGATCACAAGCACCGTATGTCAACGTGTTTTAATGTTTCCATGAACACAAATGGAGTTGCTTCTTAAAACTTTTTTGGAATGTGAAGAGTGATTTTCGAACTTAGAGATTGAGTTAGCTAGATGTGTATTCAAATTTAAGCACGTAAATATATTGTTAGTTATAAGTTACTTATAACAAAATCACACAAAAAGTCAAACAAAGTAATTTTGTGGCAGTAAAAGATCACTAACCACGTACGTCATGTTTACAATCCTCATCGAGACTTAATTGAGGCGTGGAAGCAACGCCGTTGATCCAAGATGAACTCGACACTGTACATAGACATGGTAAAAAAAATAGAATTCTTTGGAATCTTCGATTGATCTCTCCAACTCCAAACTAAGAGAGAGAAACCATTGCTCATTACTTATGTGACGAAGAATAATGCTTTACTTAAGGGATTTGATTCTCAAGCACTCTTTGTATTTTCCCCACGTCTTATTGCATCGACGTTCAATTTTCTATGGTCTTAAATTGTGTTTATTAAAGGCAAATCAGATATTACGTGTGGTGGATTTTTCATTGGTCTTATATTCTTAATGGAAATGAGTCAAAATTTTAATAGGAATTGAAGTGTAAACTTAAAATGTTCTTATTGGTCTTTCATTTTTGATTTTTTGATGATGTGTTAACTTGTGAAACACATAAAAATGCTGAGTTGTCATCCTCTTGTGAGACACACTCACTTTTTATATAATAGATTGTAATTTGAAAAAGTGTGTCTGAGTATATTCTCTGATTTTATAGTGATTAACTTGCTAAACTTTAAAGGAGCATTTGCAGGGTTCCCACAACTCGTCATCCACTAATAATTGATCAAATACCTATTCGTAATTTTTTATTAATGTAAGAAATAATTGAAAAGAAGACAAATGAAAATGGGTTAAGTATCGATTGGATGATCATTTGGTAATTGGTGTGGTAGTATATCGCATTTATGTCGTGTCATTACTAGTTATTCCACTAGTGATAGTGTCTTCGATCTTCCTCAATCTGGTTGATGAAAAAACCGGACGAAATTCTTTTCTTTCTTTTGTCAATTTGCAACACAATTCGATGGGGCTCTCGTAGACACATTTTTTTTTAATTACCAAGAGGTTTTGGGCCGAAGTTCATAATCCTTCCAGGTCCAAAATCATAGCATGTGATATTAATTTTATTCTATGCGTCATTCGATCATGTAACATTTAAACTTTGTCTAAGATATTTTTTTCCGTTTAGACTCGGATACACATAAATATAATTTGTATTAGCTATTTTGTTCTATATATATTGACATTGTTCGGTCGGACTCCATAACTTACTCGTACAGTTTGTGTATTCTGATCGACATAATTACTTCTAGTTCTAACCGAATCAAACCTCAACGAAACTCTATAAGTTTTGACTTCTGATAATTTTCTTATAATTAGATAGAAACATCTATCTTATAATCTAAATGGCCTCTTAGGGATTTTTTGTTTTTGTTTCTCGTTTTGTTATCAACTTGCAGCCTTAAAAGTTAAAACTTTATTTTCATTAGAGAACTATATAAAAAGACTTCGTAAACCATAGCCATATACCATAACAATCACCTAGAATCTAAGTAGAATATGCCATACAGTTATACACTTTGATTCTTTGATTCTCAACTGTCCACGATTAATGAAGAATAACAAAATCATACGTAATTTATCATGAGATACGTACGAGAAAAACACATGAAAAAGAGCTTTAAGTTACGAATCCTCCTTCATAATATATCTTAATTGAAAAAAGTTTGTGGATGATTACACTAACTTAGACGATAACACCAAACGTAATTACAAACGTAATCACAAGTGTTTTAACAATTTCACCCTCATGATTAAATTACAATATTTCAACTATAAGAAAATATTACAATAATATGATTGAAGTTCTATATGTAAGACCGCGAAAAACTGGATAGAAAAATTACGATTTTAAAGATAAATAAATGATTATAAAGACATAGATGAAACGAACATAAACGAAACGATAGTAAGGTAAGCGTATTAAAACGAGACCTTAGAAAACGATTCTAAATAAAACAAACGCAAAGGCGAGATTTAATCTCTTTCCTTAACTTAATAAAATGTCCGTATTGTAAGACGGTATAAAGTGATTTTTGAATCCCATGATACAACACGTTTGAGACCGTCTCGCAACACCCGAAAACGGAATTTACGAACTATTTGAACTACTCTCGAGACACGTATTTTAAAAGAAATGAGAAATTGCTGGAAACCTTTCTTTTTTTTTTGCTTTGTGAAAGCTTGTAAAATTAATGAAACTAAAGGCATGAATATATAGACAGAGAAAGGAGTTCTAATTCCTCAAAGTTTTCAATGCAGGATAAAAACACTTTTCCTTTTAAACACTAAGCCAATAAACTTAAGGCTTTTTCATGAGCCCAATGATCCATTTCTCATTCACATTTCATTCAATTTAATAAGTCATTTGGCTTTAATAAAAATTGTTCCAACACTATATAATATAAGTCTCAGCTAACGCCATTAACACAACTAATTAATATATTCAGGTAAGGCAGATTCATGAACAATATGTTGTTTTCGAGGTGGAGCCAAATAATTAGTTCGAGATCAGATTTGAAGGTTTCATGTAGTAAAAAAAAAACATTATGTGTTAAGCGATTCATCAGATTGAGTCAAGTTCTGATTATGGTGATCCTTTGTAATCTTCACTCAAATCGTCTGAAAAGGATGGAGGAAGAAATTCAACCTTCCTCTATATATATATAGGGAAGATGAGTTTAAGCAGAAAATTAAATATGCAACAAAGCGAAAATTAAATTGACAGAAGAGTAGTAGAATGTATGACCTAATATTAATTTCATGAACACGCCAACCTTTCTTTTTATAGGGATAATCCAAGTTAAAAGATAGGGTGAATGACTCTGATACCATATCACTAAATCGGTATATCACTGAAAACGATTTTTAGGAAGTTTGTGTTGTGTTGTGTTGATAGATAGCAGAATTAGTTTTATCAGATTATGGACCTATGTTTAGTAGAGAACAAGAAATATTCACATTCAAGAAAATAGGGAAGAGCTAATTAAGAAAGGAAGATATAGATATGTACATCAAATATACAAAGAAATCATCACCCCCACGTAATGTCCTAATCCTACTATTTAATCCACTTTCTTCATGGGCTCTCGGGATGATCGCACCTCTTTAATAAACTAATCTTTAATGATGCAACACCTTTTTAATAATTGGATAATCTAAATTGAAAACTTGAGTAATTCCAGTCTCCATTAAATGTGCGAACCCAATAGATTTGAGCGCTAAAATTTTACATTTAAAAGAAATTTAAAAAGAGTTTGACTTAAATTTTGAAAAATGGAACAAACAAATCTAAGAAAAAGTTGAAAATTAGAAAAACTAAAACTATACTGAATTCGTTAAATATACTTTTAATTATTATATATATATATCATATTTATTAAATAAATAAAAAAGTATAAGGAACTTACGCAAGTCATTAAGGGGAGAGAAGATAATTTAGAAATTGGAAACATGCTATACGATATTAGATTTTGGATGGAAAGATTGCCTTTATTCTCTTTGGAACATGTTAATCGAAAGAAGAATCAAACGGCTTATTTATTGTCTAAAAAGGTTTATGATTGTAATTTGTTATTTCAAACGTTTATTGTTCCACCAATTTGGCTGGTTAACTATCTGTATTCACCTTTCACGGTTTAAAATTAATAAATTTAGATGACAAAAACAAAAAAAAGTATAAAAGAATCAATTCGTAAAGTTTTTTATTCAAAATTTATGGAGAATTATCATGATTGGCTTAAGTTCTCTTTACACTACTTACTTTTGTAAAGAGATCCATACATAAATTGTGGAACCATATCGTAAAGACTAAAGAGTGTGTATGCCTATGGCATACCGATACGCAAAACTCAACTACTTACGGATGAATACGTTTCTTACAAAGAGTTTCTTCCAAAATTCAAACTCATATTTTTCATGTATTATTCGGCCAAAAACCCACAACAGAACCGAACTTTTTGAAAGCACGATTAAAGCAATGTTTGATGAGTTTTAAAACCCACATGCATTGTTGACACATCAAAGAGTTAATTATGTAATTTCAGCCATGTGTTCTCCTTATGCATCATAAATTCCTTTTTTTTTAATTTTCTCGTCATGCATATATCATGTTTATTCTAACCGTAACTTTTGTCGTTTGTTATCTTTGTTTTCAAAACTTTTATATTAGTGGGAACTAAAGAGTTACGTTTGTTGCAAAAAGAAGAATGAGTTACATTTGTAGACAAAAAAGATGGAAGAGAAATACACAAAAAAATAAAAAAGAGTATAAAAAAAATAAAAAAAAGTTACATACTTACATTTATATTAATAGTTTTTCAACATTTAAATAAATTCTGAAATGATAAATGATGAGAACTTAATGAATGTACCAAACAGATAATTATATAGACACGCAATATATATATTTTGTTTGTGTCCACAACACAGAGACACACAATAAAAGAAAACTTACATTGAACTATATATATTATAAAAATTTAATGAGTCATTACCCACAATCGGGTTTGATTATATTGTTTATTCGAGAGTGATAAATTGGATACAAAACACTTCCCCGACCATGTGTATATAAACGGTCGCTTACTTAAGACATATATCAAACCCACAAAACAAAACGTAAAGCAAGATTAATTCGGCCACCTGAAACAACAGAAAAACAAAACACACAAAAAATGGAACCTTCAGATCAAGAATCTCCAAAGCCCGTGGAGGCATCATCAAACATATCATCAGCAACCGAGAAAGGAGAAGCAACAAAACAGCAACAACAATCCAACAATAGGTATGCACTCACAGTTGACGAGGTGATCGAGCAACACATAGGAGCACTTGGGTTTGCTCAGATATTGCATGCTCTGTTGGTCTCTATCGCTTGGACCTTCGATGCTCAGACCACTCTTATATCGATTTTCTCCGACGCGCAACCTGCTGCGAGGCTTGTCGCAACCGGCGCCATCGTGGAGGGCTCAACGTTATGTGGTTTGTCCACTCACGAATGGGAATGGGTCGGAGGAAAGAGCGACACTATTGTTGCTGAGTGGAATCTCATATGTCAACATAAGTTTCTTGTGGCTCTTCCTTCAACTCTTTTCTTCATCGGATCTCTTTTCGGTACGAATCCTGATTACTTTTTTTAATTCAGTTTCTAAAGTTGGGCATTTTACGGCTTGGAGAATGTTCATCATCGAAATAGAACCATCTACCAACGTTGAGTTGGCCTAGTGGTTAAGGAGGAGTGGACATGTGCCTCTCCTACCGGCCATGTGTTCGATTCTCGTTGGGAGGGGTCTCTTCCGAATGAGTGACTT
Organism: Eutrema yunnanense; assembly: GCA_002933935.1. Classification (NCBI taxonomy): domain Eukaryota; kingdom Viridiplantae; phylum Streptophyta; class Magnoliopsida; order Brassicales; family Brassicaceae; genus Eutrema; species Eutrema yunnanense. The sequence goes on along the minus strand of PKML01053004.1, from coordinate 389,875 downwards.
TAACATAGTTTGAGTTCGCTCCGGAGATGTACGGGCCTACGGGCCCGAAACCTCGGCGATTCAAAAAAAAAAAAAAATAGAACCATCTTTTTTGGTTTAGTTCAGCTATGGTAAGTTAAAGATATATAAAAATCATAAAATTAGTGGTACTAATTAGTTTGATTTCAGTTTCAGTTCGGTTGTCCTAAAACCTTATAATCCGTTTGGAGCTCTTCACAAGATTCTCATGTTGCCTTTTGTGTTTTTTTGTTTTTTTTAATTCACAGGTTCTGGAGTTTATGGATATCTTGCTGATTCATGGTTTGGTCGAAAAAAGACTCTATTCCTCTCTTGCGTATTAACGTTTGTCACGGCTTTGGCCATCTCATTTTCCCCAAACGTCTGGGTTTACGCGTTCTTGCGTTTCGCCAACGGGTTTTTCAGATCAGGAATCGGTTCTTGCTGCATCGTACTCGCCACGGAGGTCGTCGGTAAAAAATGGCGAGGCCAAGTAGGGCAATACGGATTCTTCTTTTTCACGTTAGGTTTTCTTTCTCTGCCACTCATGGCTTATTTGGAGAGAAAGTCATGGAGAAACCTTTACCGAATCATATCGTTCCTTCCTCTTGGATACGCACTTCTGCTCTTGCCCTTTGCCTATGAGTCCCCTCGATGGCTTCTTGTCAAAGGACGCAACAAAGAAGCAATGGTGGTCTTGAAGAAACTCGCGAGGCTCAACGGGAAACAACTCCCAGCGGATCTCAGCCTAGTTGATCCAATCCCGGCGAGAGATGATCAGACTTCGTCGTCATCTGAGAATTTTTGGAAAACGAAATGGGCAGTGAAAAGGGTCGCAATGGTTATGATGGCTGGATTTGGCAGTGGTTTTGTTTATTACGGAATCCAACTAAACGCCGAGAACCTCAATTTCAATCTTTATCTAACCGTTGCGGTTAACGCTCTGATGGAGTTTCCGGCGGTTTTCATCGGAAGTTTCCTCCTCGGTGTCATGAACCGCCGTCCACTATTCTCCAACTCATCATACCTCGCCGGAATCTCGTGCTTGCTCTGCGCGGTTCTCTCGCTCCATCGGGTGACCCGTGCGATATCCGTTGCCAAATGGCTGCAGCTTGCGGTTGAGGCGGTTGGGTTCATGGCGTCTTCGACGGCGTACGATGTCCTATATGTCTATTGCGTCGAGCTATTCCCTACAAACGTGAGGAACTTTGCGGTTTCGCTTTTGCGTCAAGCGTTTATGCTAGGAGCGTCTGCAGCACCGTTGCTAGTTGCGTTGGGAAGGGATAACGCAATGATGTCTTTTTTTGTGTTTGGCGTTGCGTCTGTGTTGAGCGGCGTGGTGAGTCTCTGGCTAAGAGAAACACGAAACGCTCCACTTTATGAAACACTAACGCAGCAGGGGAAAGCAGAACAGATGGGAAACGCAACGGGACAATCTTGATTGCATTCACGGTGTTGTTGTTGTGTGTTGCTAAGGAAAGTTTGTTCAATAAATGGAACAATGTAAAATTTCTCGTTTTTCAATGTTTATGTTTGTTTAATTTGAAGAAAAATTAAAAAGACGAAAGAAAAAAAAGAGTAAAAAAACCAAGATTTGTTTCAAGAGACGAAACATAGAAAATCATTTGAACAGAAGGAAAAAAACGATCTAACCTTGATAAAAGGAAAATTGCTGTTCGGACCAAAAAGCATAAGTGATAATAAGTCTTTCTGTTCGCAAGCATTAGAAGAGAAAACAAGAATCTGACAGTGCTCGAAAAAGATCGAGCGACAAACATTTATGCGATGACCTCTTCCTCAGTTTTTTTTGTTCTTTTCTAAGCAGCAGCAGCTTTGGGCTGAGCAGCCTCTTCAGCAACAGGAGTCTCGAAAGTCTCTCCCACTACGAGATCTGGGACATCCTCATCATCATCCTCTTCTTGGATAGTTGCTGGGACATCACCTGCACCTGGAGCCTGTTTCTGGAATTGCTCTGCTAGCTTCTTCAGGTTGTCCAAGTTATCAGGTCCTGACATTACCAAAGCAAAAAGAGATGTTAATTTTAGGGATTACTGGATCGAAGAGGGTAACACTAAATGGTGCATACCGAGTTGGCTGATAATCTGAGGAAGTATGTCTTGCAATTCTGCAGGAAAATTCACATTTCAAATTACAATACGCATAAACCGACAAGTAAGTAGATCGTCTATGGTGGATACAGCAACACTTACTTTTCGTCTGTGGTGTACCGCTCACAACCCATGTGTTAGCAGCAATCGAAGCTTGAACTGTAATAGCAAAACACAATGACCATTAATACAATGAAGTTTTACTAAATCCCCAAGATTCAAGTTTGGAAATTTACCCTTAGGGTTAATGAACTGAATCACCACATCATCCTTAAAGATGTTAACTTCTTCAATGGCGGGGATCGAATTCACTCCAACTCTCTTAAGAGTGCTCTGGAGCCTCTTGTCATCGGTTGTGGTAGTCTTGTGAACAGCCTTCTTCTTTCTGAAATGAGATCAAAATGTTTAAAAAGAGCATAACATGGCTAATGCTAAAACTGCAAGACTTTGTATACCTTCTTACTGTCCCCTTTCCGCCAGTGCGGACAGTGTTAGCCATCTTCATCAACTTTTCCCTATTCATCTGAGTTTCAAAACACAGAAACCTAAAACCATTAAGCCCAAAATGTATCTACCCAAGTTCGACGGATTGCATAAATCTACTTCTCACTGAATCCATACGCTACGATTCGGGTACAGAGCACCACGAAGAACAAAGCTTAACCTAAGTTTCAACTTTTTCAATCGATTAGGCCTCCATTCCTCGAATTAACAGACAGTAGTATTCTCATTTAGGTAAGTTTTTGAATAAAGGAAGATAATCAATGACAAAGACACTATCTCGGAACCATATGAATCGAGGAAAGAAAAAAAAACATGAAATTGATCTTAACCACTTCAGCCAAATTAAAAAGGATTATGGAAACAATCGATTTTCTCGGAATGAAACAATAGTTTGAAGTGGCTTTACCTTGATATTCGATTTCTAGGGTTCTTCCTTCGTCGAAGGGTATAAGAAGATAAGAAAGAGAGAGAGAGGAGAGAGATCCAAGCGGCGCAAGAGGGTTTTGCCTTTAAGTAAAATACAATGCCTAGCCAATATGGCCTTTAACACGAATACAATTATTATATAATCACCATCCAACGATCAAGATCTCACGTTCCAATAAAAACTCTCACTCTCTACCGTTGGATATTACCATAAGCCGCGATATTTATTTCGGACCATGGGCCTAAATATCTGGCCCATTTCAGATTCCAATTATCTTTCTCTGTAAACACTCCTTCACTGGAACTTTTAACACCTTAAATTTTGCAAAATTCAACTTTACGTAATTAAGAAGCAAAAACTTTTAACAATAAAGTTTGATTCTTATGTAATTTTGTAGTTCATCAAGAAGAAATTGTCCCAAAACTTCTGCAAAATCGAGGGATTTTCGATACAGGGCATTCCTAAAGTAACAGACACACTTTAGTTCCTTTTTTTTTGTTCCAGCTATCGCATTTTATCAAGACTTTGTTTTTCTTTAATCATCGTCCATCAAGCTTGGAACTCGAGGAAGAGCTTAAGCTTCTGCAGCAACATCTCGTTTGTTCCATAAGGCGGTTTCTTGCTTCCGATCCAATCTCTACCAAGAATCCCGGTTTTGTCACTGTTGAGCATCTCATCGCGGAATGTAGACAGAATCTGGTATATCGATATCCTCAGAACATCTGTAGCTGCATACGCATAGGAGTACAGTGCCCCACTTCTCCTTTTGATCGGCTTAACATCTTTTCTGACCATACTCGAGGTCGCCCATTTTATACTAGCAGGTCCCATCATTTGTTGAGGCGATTGCAGATTAGTCTTCTTTCCCATAAACGTTTCAACAGCTAGCAAAAGAGATAGAAGCGTTGAGACAACATCCGCGTTCCCACCAGATAGTTGTGCTACTCCAAGCCTGTCTTCCTTGTGAGAGATTGATGTCAGGGATGCAGTTGTTTGAGCACACCATGCATATAGCTGCAAATATCAATCAGAAACAAACAGTTTTTGGTTACAGCTACCAGAAGAAATCATCACAGAGAAAAGGGCAGAAAATTCTTAAGGTGCGCTTTACCTGGAAAGACTTGAGTGATTCACCAAATTTAGGATCGATATATGACTCGGGTGGCTGCTGGAGTGGTGTCAGATAGCCTTTTTCAATGAAGGTGTGGTCTAGCCCAGAAGATAACTTGGAGGCAAGCTCTTCTAAAGGCCTCAAGCATAGAGTGATCACTCTTTTGTAAGTCTCGCTGGACTCCTCGAAGAAGGCAGCACGACGCCATGTGTCGACGTTATTCTGAGACACCATGTAGAGATCAAGGTATGCAAGAGACTGCTCGAGGGAACCTGGAGTACTTCCTTCTAATGCAGCAAGAAGGGGCTCGCTTGGATTCGTTTCTGCTGCAGCAGATCCTTTTGGAGGAGCAAACGCAAACCGTTTTGTGTGCAGAACCTGGAAAATAAAATGACAATCGTATCAAGCCTCTTTTATATGTAAAACCTGGAAAACTAGGTAAAGTTGTATGGTTCCCTTGATACAGTGGGAAGTAACGCAGAGACAAAAGCTCACAGATGGTCCTTCAAAATGTCTAGTCAGGAATAATTAAGCTATCCAGGAAAAAATAAACACTTCAATGAAACAATATCAATGCAACATTTGACGGCATTGCAAACAACGCTAGCTTTTTAGATATTGCTCAGTTGAGATTTTCATCACTCGAGTAATAGTGAGTTCCAAACTCTTTGAATGGTTACAGGGTTCTTCTACTACACACTACGCCTCCAATCCAATCTGAATGGTTATATCACCAACCAATTACATCTATCGATATAGGAAAAGGAATATGCACATCAACAAAGCCAATTCAACTAACCTGATGTATATGGTAAGTCACTTCCCAAGAGAGAATCAGACAGAAACTGCCGGCATAAGAAATGACCTGCTCACCCAAGAATCTTGATACGGACACAAGCCCACCCGACCAGTCTAGCAGAAACAGTAGCATTATCGTTGACAGCACATACAGCACACCTGATAGCTTCAGAGCTTGTGTTAGAGCCGAGGGGAGACCAATCTTGAAGCTGAAGAACGGTGGACGCTGATTGAAAACACAAGTAAGGATCAGCGAATAGAGAAAGTGATGAGAAATATTTCCATGAATCAAGAAGCAGAAAATACAAAAACGTATGTCCGTATTATTAACCTGAATGATGGGAAACTCCAACACCCATCGCTGCTTGAGGACGAAAAGCACGGCGTAAAGCAATCCAGTCACAAATCCTCTAAACCCTATTCTTCCAACCGCTCCGAAAGAATCGCCGGACAAGCAAAGAACAGCCGCCGAACAGAATCCAGCGAGGGAAGTGGCGGAGACGAAAAGCGCGACGCGCAAGGATATGCGAGCACGGCGGCGGAACTCCGGATCCGAGAGGTGACGGAGCAGGCCGATAGCGAACTGGAGAGGGGAGAGAGGAGAATCTGGAGTGGGAGAAGAGAGGAGAGCGAGTGAGACGGAGAAGAGAAGCTGTGAGGCCTGGAAGACTAGGAAAGTGAGCAAAAAGGAGATGATTGAAGTGGTGGAGAAGAGGAAAAGGTTGAAGAAGAGGAAGATAGCCGATGAAGGTATTGATTGCCAGATAAGAAAGGCTGCGAAGCGGTGGCTCACTACCGTCTCCGGCACCGGAGGAGAAGGCATATCGCCGGCAACAAGCTACCCCTTTGTGTTAGATTATTATTATTTTTTTTAAATGAGTTTCGTGTCCGAACTAGAACGAGCGGGGGGCAGTGAAGTGAGTGACCGACGCGAACCAAAGTAAGGGGGAGAGAGAGAGAGACGGCTTCAGGGATTAAGGCTCTGATTGGAAACCGCCCTTTTCTTATTTTCGCGTTGAAATCACGGTGCGTTTTGTTCACGCTATCACTACAAGCTTTTGTCAGCCCATTGGGCCGAGATTCATTATTTGTAATTTGATTCTCTTAAAGTAACCAAACGACCGAGATATTTTTGATCTGTTCTAATGCTTTCATATACTAAATCAATTATTTCTTTTCTTAATATTTGATTAGACTAATCTGGTATCTATTCGGATCAGTTCTATTTCTTATTATCTTAATCATTCACTCTCATTTTTTTGGTTATTACTTCTCACAAATTTGTTTTTATGTATATTTTTATAAAACAATCTACCTTATAAACTCCAGTTTTGACATCTCAGCACCCCCTATTGATCAATTTTTTATTTTTATTTTTTAAAAAATTAATTACATATTAAAAATTAATTAGCAATTAATAAATTGATATATGCCTCTTATATATTATTTAACGTTATGAGATATTATTCCTAACATGCATTTTCAATATGTTGGCTCGTCTTATTATTGAATCATCAATTTCAAATTGGATCGACAAAAACAATGATAATGCAGAACATCATGAAACTAAAACTCTGAATGGAGAGCATCTGCATTCATTGAATAATAAAAGATATGTTGCAACAACATGTTCATTTCGGACAATGTAAGTTCCTCAGGCACAAGAAAACAACCCAATGCAGATAAAGGCAATTCTTAAATCTCAAAGATAGATAAATCACATTGTTGTAATCAGAGCCAAATGTATATATGAGAAAAGCATATTACTTATTGGCTGCACAAACATTCTCCAAGTACCAGTCATAAGTTTGGCGAAGGCCATCTCTGAGAGAAACCTTTGGTGTCCAACCCAAAGATGCGAGCTTTGAGCTGTCCATCAGTTTTCTCGGCGTCCCATCTGGCTTCGTGCAATCCCATCCGAGCTTACCTTCAAAACCGACGACCTCTTTCACCAATTCAGCCAACTCTTTGATCGTCACTTCTTGACCACTTCCTATGTTAACATGCTCCAACCCGCTGTACCGATCCATCAAGAAAACACAAGCATCAGCCAAATCATCGACGTGCAAGAACTCCCTCAACGGACTTCCTGTGCCCCACACCACAACTTCCTCTGCTCCATTCACTTTGGCCTCGTGGAACCTCCTCATGAGAGCGGGAAGCACGTGCGAGTTCTCCGGGTGGAAATTGTCATTAGGACCGTAGAGATTAGTGGGCATGCCAGAGATTGCATCCCATCCGTGCTGGATCCGGTAAGCCTGACAAGTCTTAATCCCTGCGATCTTAGCAATGGCGTACCACTCGTTAGTTGGTTCAAGAGGTGCGGTGAGCAAAGCAGACTCAGGGATTGGCTGAGGAGCAAACTTGGGGTAAATGCAGGACGATCCGAGGAAGAGGAGCTTCTTCACGCCGTGGTCATAAGCAGAGTGGATCACATTGGTCTGGATCTGGAGATTGACACCGATGAAATCAGCAGGATAAGTGTTGTTGGCGTGAATCCCACCAACTTTAGCTGCTGCTAGGATTACGTAAACAGGCTTCTCTAGAGCAAAGAAGGATTCAACATCGGCTTGACGGGTGAGATCAAGCTCGGCGTGTGTTAGAAGGACGAGATTGGTGAATCCCAATTGCTGAAGCTTGCGGACTATGGCAGATCCAACCAAGCCGCGATGACCAGCGACGAAGATTTTGGCGGATTTGTCAGACATCGAAGAACCTGACGACATCTCTGCATATAATTAAAAACACTGCGAATTAAAGAGAGAGAGACTCGATCAAGATCAAGATCAAGATCAAAATCAAAATCGGCCATACATTTTTAGTTCCAGAACATTCCGTCGCAGATTCCATACAAAAAGGGACATACCTGAGCCGATCGCTTCCGCCATTTCCGAGTCTAGTAGTTCAAATCTCCAAGAGACAAAAAAAAGGTAGAAGAATCTGAGAGATCGCGAGACGAATTTGGTCAGCAAGTTTTTCTTATATCTTAGGAAATTGATATCTCAACTGTTGACTTTTTTACTAAGGTAATAACGTAATTTCTATTTTGTATCAGGCTCTTTAATATCGACTGATCCAAATCACGTAGGCCCATAACAGGCCCATCAAACCGAAAACACTCATCCGAAGCCTTCAAAACCACCGTTGACCACAAAAATAGAAATTTCGTTATATGTACGACTTATTCTTACCTACCAATCGTTGACCACAAAAATTCGATTATAGCGGTCAACTGATTTGGTTCAGAGACTAGTGTATTTTGGCATCACATCGATTATAACTCCTTTTTTCTTCTTTTCAACGTCAAAGATTGAAATTTAGCAAAGATAAACCCGTGAACAGGTGAATATTAAGCTATTGAGAAAAGTAACAGACGAGATATCTTTTATTCAATATGTAACTTTAGAGAAAAACACAGAGAGGTTTTATTATAAATCAAAGCGAAGACTAAAGAGTCTTGTCCTCTCACATAGTCTTGGAAGAAATCTCAGTCACATTAGCTTTCTTGAACATAACCAAGAACGGGTCATCGCTTAAAGCCAAACGCCGAACGCCGATTTCATCCACGAATATTCCGACATCGCTGCATTTCAGACCGCTAGATTCGCAAGCCCGAGGACAGAACACAAACTTGTAAGCATCATCTCCAGATTTCTTGATCTTGAAGAAACTCTTACAAGAATCTTGTTCGAAATCTTCTGGCTTAGGACCAGCCACCACGAAATACTGCTTCCTCTCGTCGTCGAACTCCCCGACTCGCCAGTACGTTGACTGGATGCAGATCGTGGCTCCAACGACCGTCTCGATGTTAAGGTTCGCTGATTCGGGAACGAACGCAACTTTGAGATTCCAGTTTGAAAATTTTACGGGGATACCGTCCTCGATCTCGGATGATTCCTGCACGATGTCGTAAGGACATGGCTGGCCACCGCGGCCGCCTAGACTCAGTCCCCCACCTTGGCCGCGGATGATGGGGAGAACGTAGTAACTGCCGTCGAACATGGGGTCGCCGTCGATGTCGAGAACCGCACCATATGCGTTTGCGGCCAAAACCGCGGTTAAGGCAAGGACGAAGTAAAACGTAGGATTCATGGTTTTGGTAGTTTTCGTGATGATTCAAGTGTTTGGTGGATGAAGAAAATATGAGTTGATCTGTTGATGTAATACTTATTTATAAACAAACACACTAGTATAGCCAATGGTGACTGGATGAGGCGGCTTTGATGGCTAGTGTAAGGTTTGGCTTGTGAACTATAAACTCTCAATATTTCTATGGTTTTAGGCATACTAAACATTGAAAAGATGATCATATCTTCCTATATTCTACACACGCTTCATTAATTTCTTTATTATTTGTTTTGGTCAAGCCCCATTTATGGTTCAAATTTTAAGTTTTTGAATTTATTTTTCCTTAAAAGGTATGAAAATTGAATTACATATTTTAGTTTGATTTGGTATTTTAGTTTTCTCCGTTCCTAACAGCTTATATCTCCAATTTCTTAAAAAAGTTTAACGTTTTTCATTTTATTTTGTTAAAGTAAATAAAAAATAAAAAATATCGTTCTAGATTATATATTTTTTTTTATTGTTAATATTATGTGTCAAAATATAATTGATAGTTTTTTTTACACGTGTCAAAATCTAATTGATTTTTGTCGCGGATGGATAATTGTCGCCGCAGTTTCTCTAATCGCACTTCCATCGCAAATGTGATATCCCAAACTTTTTCGCTTCTATGGATTTGCGACGATATTTTTGCGACATTCATTGATCCTTGCATATTCATCGCAAAAATCTGTTACGGATTTGCGACAAAGTTTTGCGACAACATATGTTTTCACTAATTCATTGTAAATGTTGCGACAAATTTGCTATGAATAATTCGTGACGGAGTATCTATGAAACTTTTATGTTGCAGAATTTGCAAGGAAGTTGTGACGATTTTCTGTTTGTGACAAACGTATTGCGACGAATTAAAATCATCATAATTCCCTCGCTATGAGATATTAGCGAGGGAATTGCGACGGTTTTCTCTATCGTGTATTTTCTGTAATGTTAGGTTTTATAACGCATAAAAAATTACCACTCTGGAGACAAAACACGAACTTGTAGTAAGAAGATTCTTCCAAATTCTTGATTGGTGATCTTGCGACGTGGCTCAATATTATGGAGATAAAATGATAATACCAACGTATATGGTTAATATGTAGATGGGTTTTTTTTATTTGCTAGTGATTCAAAAAATGAGAAATCATTACGATATACAATTCTACATAAACGATTGAAACATCAATACTGTACACATAACACACTCGAAATCCAACTTTAAGAATATTTGAAAATCAGAAACTTCTCTGCCACAAGATCACCATTGTGTTAACACTCTTTTTTTTGTTTCCTCTATATATTGAACTATGTAAAAAAGTTATACTAGTATTTGTTTTTTTACATTTTATTATAGTTAAGTGTAATTTTTCATTAATTTCCAAGTTATTTAGTTCTTAAACTAGAGAGAAAATTAAAAGAAAACAGAGGAACGGTTGACCAAAAAAAAACAAAACAGAGGAATGGTGTTTTTATTCCAGATTTGATAAACAAAGGAAGCAACACATAAAGCTTTTATTATCGGTCTTAAGTTATGGACTCTTGTCCTCTTAATTTTTGTAGTCTTTTCTCTCACATAGTCTTGGACGAACTCTCTGTCACATTAGCTTTCTTGAACATAACCAAGAACGGCTTAGAGCTTAAAGCCAAACGTCGAACGCCGCTTTCGTCTACAAATATCCCAACATCGATGCAATTCCGAGGACAGAACACAAACCTGTAAGCATCAGGATTTCCGGCTTTCTTGATCTGGAAGAAACTCTTCAACGATTCTACTCCGTATCCTTCTGGCTTCGGACCAGCCGCCACAAACCACTTCTTCCTCACCCTGTCGAACTCATCGACCCACCAGTAGGTTGACTGGACGCAGATCGTGGCTGCGATGTCCGTTTCGATGTTGAGGTTCTCTGATTCGGGAACGAACCCAACTCTAGACCTCCAGTTTGAGAATTTTACGGGAATGCCCTCGTCGACCTCGGATGATTCCTGCACGATGTCGAGGGGACATGGCTTGCCACCACGGCCGGAGAGAGTCAGGCCGCCCCCTCGGCCGCGAATGACGGGAAGAACGTAGTAACTGTCGTGAAATATGATGTCTCCGTCGATGTCGAGAACGGGTCCGTCGGCGTTTGCGGTCGCGGCCAAAACCGCGGTTAAGGCAAAAAGGAGGTAAAACATAGGATCCATGCTTTTTGAGGTTTATCTAGCTAGTTTTGTATTGATGTAAATACTGGATGAAGGGAATATGAGTTAATGTACGGTATTTATACACAGATTTGTATATATGCTTTAGGTTTTGAATTATAAAATTTACAATAAAGCAGTTGAAAGTTTGAAACACAACATTGAGATTTGAGAAGATGACTCTATTTTAATATTTTTGTATACTCCACTTTCCACACACGCTTCTTAAATTGTTTTGTTTATTGTTTATTTGTCTTATGTGGATATATAGTTTTGACTTTATAAGTTTTTGATTTAAACGTTTAATAAAAAAAAAGAGACTAATTATCCAAACAAAACTAGTTCAGTTGTTTTTCTATTTCTCTTTTTATTTAACTAGCCCAGTTGTTGTGTCGGTAACAGTCGGTCCAATCTGGTTTGGTTCGAAAGTGAGCACTCTAGTCAAAACTTTTTAGGTTAACCTGATAGTTTTGATCCTGGCCCACGCGGTGGCACGTTTATGTGTAACCCGAGGGCATATTATATGCAATTCAAGCTCTTTATTATATAGTTTAACTTTATAATATGTCGTTAGATCTTTGTGACGTGACCAAGTCTTTTAGAGGATAGGGATATACTTTGAACAGGTAGATACCAAAGCATATGCTTATCGTACAAACATGTCATTTTCAGCATCGCGATTTGATAGATTCTCATCGTGTGATTTAAGTAAGGTCAAATTGTTTAGTGGAAAAAACTTAAAAATACGCTAATTTTGACATCCATTTTAATACGTAAACTATCAATCACTCATTTTTTAATACATAAACTATTAAATTTCATGTATTTTACAACATTTATATTTTGAAAAGCCGATTTTACCCTCTTTTATTTATCAAATTCGATTTATTTTATCAAAAAAACAAAATTAATAATTTATAAAAATAAAAATAATTATTATTCCTTCTTCCTCTTTAGATACTTAATCGCTGCTGGTTGTGTATTTATAATTTATAGAGTTTGTGTATTTTTAAATTGTTTACTATGATATTTTTCAGTTTCATTTTCTCATTCACTGACTCGAACATAGTTTCGGTCTATTTCATAAAAAGTGTCATTTTAACATATTAAAAATTTCATATTATCCCTTATTAATACATTAAACAAATTTTCTTTTTCTAATTAATACATTTAAATAATAAAGTTAAAATTATATTTTTATTTAAAATTATACATCAAAAACATAAAATAACACTTTATAAAACAAATATAAAACTTTAAAACGATACTTTTTATAAAACAAAAAAAGTAATAACCATGATCCAAATTTTGTTGTAGGTTTTTGTATGTTTCGTAGAAGCTTATTCCATTTAGTTATAGACGTCAAAATGTTTCTATCAACGACCAGATAATGATACTACTTTTCTATTAATCTCTAAGAAGAGTTTGCAAAAATAATTAGCATTTTCTATAGTAAACTCATTTTTTTCAAAACAAAAATAGAAATATTCAGAAAATAAATTTGTTGTGAATTTATTCTATTACCTTTGCCGAAAAGTAAATAAAAATAATACTGAAATTATCAAATAAAAAAGAATGTAAAAGATAAAAAAAAAAACAATTATATTATGTTATACAAAGATTTATTTTGAGGGTATTTTCTTTCGCAAACTTTTACGGCATACGGAATTCTATCTAAACATGTTGTAAATTAGCTACTAGCCTAATAGATCAAATCTTCGGAATTTTTTTTTTTTTTGCTGCTGATTCTTCCTCTGAAGGACCGGATTAAACGTAATACATGAACGAATATGACTTATTCTTGACTCATTCTCCTTAAGACTCGGTCTGCTATTGTTAAGATTTAATTGCCAAAATCATAGGAACATTGCAATTGTCTCCTCTTTAAATATTGTGTAAACTCTTTATTGGAAAGACAAGGAAATACAAAGATTTTCATGGTATCAGAGCCTTCACGTTCCTGAACCACTTCAAATGTTCTCTTCTCTCTTTCTTTTCTTTTACTATCTCTTTCGATTGTTCCTCTACTCTCTTCTTTTTCTTCTTCTTTTTCCTTTGATTTTCTGTTTTAATGGCTGCACAACCTGCTGCGATTGAACGAGCCTACGGAGTGACGAATATCAAATCTCATATCCCTTTCATCTTAGATACAGATGATCACAATTATGATGCTTGGAGAGAACTGTTTCTAACACACTGCCTCACGTTTGATGTGTTAGGTCATGTTGATGGTACTTCAACTCCAAATGGTGACAACGATCAGCCTTGGATCAAACGTGACGGCCTTGTCAAACTATGGATCTATGGCACCCTTGCACCTCCACTCTTCAAATCCTCTTTCAAGACTGGTGGCACGGCTAGAGACATCTGGTTACGCATTGAAAATCAATTTCGTAACAACAAGGAAGCCAGAGCAATGCAAATCGACAACGAGTTGCGTACGTTAGAAATAGGAGACCTGTCAATTCGAGAGTACTGCCAAAGTCTTAAATCTCTTGTTGATTTACTCTCCAACCTTGATGCGCCGGTGAGTGAAAGAAATCTGGTGATGTACATGCTGAATGGTCTCAACGAGAGATTCGACAACATCATCAACGTCATCAAACATCAGAAGCCATTTCCGTCGTTTGACGATGCAAAATCAATGCTTCAAGATGAGGAATCGAGACTGAAGAAATCCATCAAAGCATCAGCATCACATACTGATCATCCTTCCTCTTCCACTGCCCTCGTCGCTGTGACATTGACTCATAATCCTCCGCAACAGCCGACGCGATTCAACAACAATCGTGGAAATCGTCGGAATGGGAACCGTGGAAGGGGCCGTCACAACAACTTCTTCCCACGTCAACACTACCCCAATTGGGCTTCTCAACATTACTGGCCCGGCTCAGTCAATGCTCAAAACCATTGGCCCAATCAGAACGTCAGCCCATGGAACTCTTATCCTTATGGATTTCAGAATCGTGGTGTTCTGGGCCCGCGACCAATAAATCCATCTTCTGCAGAAGCTCATGTGGCCGAAAATACTCTACTTCAACCGACACGAGACTTTACTGAAGCTTTCAATACCATGACTCTCTCTGATCCTACTTCAGGCGGTTGGTACATGGACACTGGTGCCACCGCTCACTTAGCCTCTTCATCAGGTATGCTCCAATCGGTTATCAATTTGAACACCGGGACATCAGTCATTGTCGGTAATGGTTCCTCCATTCCCGTTCATCTTTCGGGCTCCTCTTCTCTTCTCACTCCTTCACGTTCTCTTCACCTTCATAATATTCTTGTCACCCCAAAAATCATTAAAAATCTAATCTCTGTCCGTCGTTTCACAAAAGACAATTGTTGTTCCGTTGAATTTGATCCGTTTGGTTTCTCTGTGAAGGATCTTCTCACTCGGACAACTCTTCTCCGCAGTGAGAGTAATGGTGATCTCTATCCTATGTTGCCTCTTCCCAATGAACCAAAAACACCTCACTCAGTCCTTCTATCTATATCTCCATCTTTGTGGCACCGAAGGCTCGGTCACACGAATAAAGAGACTCTAAAATCTATGATCTCTTCGAATTCTCTTGCTTGTAATAAGGACAGCTTACTATCTTGTTGTAATGCTTGTCAAATTGGGAAACACGTCAAACTTCCTTTTCACAAATCAAATTCGGTTTCATCTCAGCCCTTTGAGTTAATTCACTCGGATATTTGGACATCTCCAATTTCGAGCATAAGCGGGATTCGATATTATGTTCTATTTCTTGATGACTACTCTCACTTTCTCTGGGTATATCCTCTGCGTCGAAAAAGTGACGTATTCTCCAAATTTCTTCACTTCTCTTCTTACATTAAAACTCAATTCAATTCTATTATCAAATCATTCCAATGTGATAATGGCGGAGAATATTCTAATGCTCAGTTCCAACGACATTTTGATACCAATGGGATTCTTGTTCGTTTCTCGTGCCCGTACACTTCCCAACAAAACGGGAAATCGGAAAGAATGATTAGAACGATCAACAACACCATTCGTTCTCTTCTATTTCAAGCACAACTCCCACCTTCTTATTGGGTTGAGGCCCTTCATGTCACCACCCATCTACTAAATATTCTCCCATCCTCTTCCATTGATCATAAAAGCCCATTCTCAGTTCTATTTGGCAAACAAACCACTTACGATCATTTACGCGTTTTCGGGTGCCTCTGCTTTCTAAATCTCAATAACTCCACCACACACAAGCTCTCCCCACGTTCTACACCATGTCTTTTCATGGGTTATCCTCTTCAACATCGTGGATATCGATGCCTTGATCTCAGAACAAATAAAATCATCATTTCAAGACATGTGGTCTTCGATGAATCTACTTTCCCGGCAGCTAAACCAAAATCTCAAAAATCTTCTACATACGATTTTTTGGAAAAACTCGATGAGCCTTCTGCCTTATTCCGTCAAATCCTTGAAACAACACCTCCGAGTACAACTCAACCTCTCGCACCACAAACTTCTATTATGACACCGCTACCAAATCCCTCATCCAATCTTTCGATACCCACTGCATCTTCGACTCTCGCTCGTCATCCAATGACGACGAGAAGTCGAAGTGGCATTCGAAAAACCAAACCAGTTTTATCTCTTCTCACATCTTCAATTTCTCCAATCCCAACCACCCACCAAAAAGCTCTAACCGATCCAAACTGGAATCCGGCAATGACTGAAGAGTATGATGCTCAAATTGATAATAGGACTTGGAGTCTTGTACCTCGTCCTGAAGGGGCTAACATTGTTAATTCTTTGTGGTTGTTTAAGCATAAACATGATGCATATGGTATGCTAACTCGGTACAAGGCGCGATTGGTCGCAAATGGAAAGACACAAGCAGAAGGGATCGATTACAACGAAACGTTCTCGCCGGTTGTCAAACCTGCAACGATTCGTACAGTTCTTCATGTTGCTGTTTCTCGCAATTGGAACACCAAGCAATTGGACGTAAAAAATGCATTTCTCCACGGCACTCTTACATAGACGATATTTATGCACCAGCCCCCTGGATTTGTAAGCAAGACTCACCCACATCACGTCTGCAAACTACACAAAGCCATTTATGGTTTAAAACAAGCTCCCCGGGCTTGGAATGCAAGGTTTACAAAATTTCTGTCTCGTCTTGGATTTTTGACGAGCAAATACGATCCTTCTCTCTTTGTTTACAGAAATGGAGCCTCCATTGCCTATCTTTTGCTATATGTTGACGACATTATTCTCACCGGATCAAGCCAATCTCTCATTGATGAAATAACCACGTCACTCAAAAAGGAGTTTCCAATTACATACATGGGAAAATTGAGCTATTTTCTAGGCGTAAAAGTTGACTACAACGATGCTGGAATTCTTCTTTCCCAGAGCCACTACGCGAAAGAAATCATTGACAGAGCTGGAATGCGTGATTGTAAGCCGATCTCCACTCCCGTAGATGTCAATTCCAAGCTGTCTGGTGAGGCTGGTGATGCGATACCAAACGCAACAGAGTATCGAAGTCTTGCAGGCGCGCTTCAGTATTTGACGTTCACGCGACCAGACATCACTTATGCGGTGCAACAAGTATGTCTCTTTATGCATGATCCCAGAGTACAGCACCTGCAAGCCTTGAAACGCATCATCAGATATATCCAAGGCACACACCATCATGGTTTACAACTGTTTCGGTCCAAGCTTGGTACATTAACGGCCTACTCTGATGCGGACTGGGCAGGTTGTCCCGATACAAGGCGTTCGACGTCAGGCTATTGTGTTTACCTTGGTGAAAATCTGATATCGTGGTCTTCAAAGCGGCAACCGACGGTATCACGATCAAGTGCAGAAGCAGAGTACAAGGGTGTGGCTAACACAGTGGCTGAAACATGTTGGCTACGGAACCTCCTCCTCGAACTTCATTGCCCAATGCAGTCGGCTACTCTGATTTTCTGCGATAACATAAGCTCGGTCTACATGTCCAACAATCCAGTTCAGCATCAACGAACAAAGCATGTGGAGATTGATCTTCATTTTGTACGAGAGAAAGTTGCAATTGGACAGGTGAAGGTGTTACATGTTCCTTCCACAATGCAATATGCAGATATCTTCACGAAAGGATTGCCCACGACTCTGTTCAACGACTTTCGTCACAGTTTAACCGTCAGATGCTCCGACGCTTTCACTGCGGGAGGGTGAACGAATATGACTTATTCTTGACTCATTCTCCTTAAGACTCGGTCTGCTATTGTTAAGATTTAATTGCCAAAATCATAGGAATATTACAACTGTCTCCTCTTTAAATATTGTGTAAACTCTTTATTGGAAAGACAAGGAAATACAAAGATTTTCAATACATAGGTCCTTTCTCGCTAAGTGTTTACTTTAATTTCCAAGTTTTTGTCTTTGACATCATCACAGACATTGCGACAAACAAACCTCAGTGGCTAACATGATTGATTAAGCGATGAGTCATCAGCGACCCATCTCTTCGACTTCTTCTCTAGAATGTAAAGCACTACTCTGCGGCTGCGATAATCCGGATGCCATTGAGTTTGTTCCACACGCCCGATCGCAAAATCTTTCAGCGCAGTTTCTAAAAAATACTCAAGAACAGCATCTGACAACAACAAAAAGGAGCAAGGAAGATTAGACATTGTGTTCTTGTTATATAAGGTGAGTGAAAGCAACAAAGAGAGAATGATTCACCATTCCGTAGTTCTCCTGCTAGGAAGATTGTAGTTTGATCGCCGCAAAGTTGCAGAAGCGTTTTGATCAAATGGTGAACAGCATCTTCGCTGTATATAACATCTGAGCCTAATACTACAAGTGCAATAGAAAATAAATGGTGTGTACAAAGCAAAAGTGGATGAGATGAAAACGACATGAATACCGTACCGTAATCAGGGAATGGTTCAACCAAATCTGGATCTGGGTCATCTCCCCACACAAGCTCCTGCACAATGGCAGATCCCCGCATGTTCCCACGGTGCAAATTGGTTTGGATGTTCTTCTTGAGTAGCCTCAGTCTATCTGGAAGATCAGTGAGGACAACATTGCCTCCCAAAAGTGCTGCAATACAACTGAAAGAACAAATGTTTCACACAGTCCTCGCGGAGTTAATGGTAATTCACGGAGGAGAAAGATTTGCACTCTTTTTGCTCACCCAACCAAGCCACATCCAGAACCCAACTCAACGATTTTCTTGCCTTCAAGAGAAAGATTCTTCGAGTCGACAGAATGTTCTAAGAACTTTCCTAGCACCACTCCACTGTCCCACATCACTGACCCGGTTACTCCAGGCGTGCTCTTCACATACACAAAAAACACCCGTCAGATCGTTCAAACAAGTCTCACGGATCAGTGCAAGAAGAATCAAGTTCATCACTTTCTTCATTGTTAAGCTGAATGTTTCACGAATCATCTTCTAACATACATCGGAATAAAAGTTTGATGGTATCCACGAGAGACAATTAAACAAACACAGTATCGTCTACAAATCCCCTGTTTCAATACATCGAAAGGGGTCAATATAGATCCGGAAAACCGCAAAATTGATCTAGATAAACCCTAAAGATCACTTTTTTTTTGGTGTGTTATGAATCTCTTAAGCCTTACTTCTTTTAACAGAGACTACCGGGAAAAGAAATCCCTAAAATTTTACTGAAACAGAGATGTTACCAGTGAACAAGGCGACTGGAGAATAGAGAGTGAGTGGCCACAAGCGTCAATACGGAGCTCAAGAGAAGACTGGGAAACTAAGGCGTTGGGAGCAAACGAAGTTGGCCCTTGAATAGCCCATATAATCATAATCTCCGCCGCCGCCAAATCCGAATCAGATTCCGATCCATAACCACACTCCGACTCCGAAGCCGGAAACCCACCGACGGCTATCACATCTCCGCCGTAACCACTCATCCGTCGTATCTCCTCCACTCTCTCTTCCCCCTCTCCCATTTTTACCAACTTCCAAACGCGCCGCCGAATTGATTTCTCTCGGCGCCTTCGTCGTTGCCCTGATTTTCACTTTCATATGCATCGGCTTCTTTAGGAGAACGAACCAACAGAACCTCACAACGAGGGGTACCAAAGTGAAATACAACATAATTTTGGAGCTATTAATAATTAACCAATATTTTAACGTTTTCTCCTATTCACCCCAAATGTTCATAAAAGTATAATTGACCCCAGTAATCAACCATATGTTTTATTTCATATAAACCGTTGGTTACATCACAAACTTGGTATTCTCACAAGCATTCCCAATCCGTTACAACTTACAACATACCAAGATTTCACATTTAGAAAAAAGGGAACATCCTCGAATTAGATTTAAGATGACAGTTAAAGTTTGAATCATCATAAGCCTTCTGAAACTTAATAGCAAAAGATTGATCGTTGCTAAGAACCAAACGTCGAACTCCAAGACCATCAATCTCCAAATCCACATTGATACACGCAGCAGAGGCGATAATCGGACAGTACATAAGCTTGTAACCATCTCCATCTTGTTGAATCTGAAAGGAGCTATTTGCTTTACGTTTCTCACCACCAGTGCTTACAAAGCTCTTCCTCAATTGCACAGAGTGGTCGATTCTCCACACTTTTGATTCAGGGCATAGCCAAACAGTAGAATCAAACTCCAGGTTGAGACTAGTTGAGAGCTGGACAAGCTTGGTTTTGGTGCTGAGTGGAGAGAAAGTTATGGGAAGGCCTGAGACGAAAGGAGACGATGACTGGACAATGTCTAGATTCAGACACAAGTCATCTGTGTTTAAGTTCCGGCTTGAAGGGACAAGACCACCTCCGGTTCCTGTTTTGGCTGGTATGATGTAGTATTGGACATTGGACTGAACCGGACGCCCTGCTATGTCTAGGACTTGACTGGATACAGCATCGGCCGCTGAAGCTGCGGTCAAGACGGCTGAGAGAACGGTGAGAGTGATAAAAGACAAAGTAGGCTTCTTCATTGGGTTGGAGTTTGGGATTTTTTGTGGTTTGTAATGGTGAGCTTATCTTTTTTATATGTAAATTTATGTAACGAAAATGTTAGCAATTGAGATAAGTTGTAATAAAAAATAATAATTGAAGCTTATATCGTTCTTTGTGTCTTTGTCAATCATCAAGATGGAATATTATTCGCTCTCATCTACGCACGTTTTTTTTCTTCTTCGCCTCTCAAAATCTTTATGTAACGCACACTTCAAGATTTTGTTTATTTTCCGAAGGAAAACACAGATAGAGATCTTTATCACTGGAGTATTCTTTTTCTATCATATAGTCTTAAACGATAAATTCCATGGAATTTTAGCCTTCTTAAAATTAACTATTAGATATAGAGAGAGAAAGAATATGAAACTGTATTTCACATTAATGTGTAACAGACTGTTACTAACAGTGAATGTACAAAGTATATATATACAAGTGATTAAGCTAAAAAAGACTTAACCAAAATACATACACTAATCTATATTGATCTAATATTAACCAACCGTATTGTCTCAACCATCGTGAATGCCATTTCCTTGGCACTTTTTCATACCTCCGAATTTACATTTTGTTCGGAGACCAAAAGAGTAACATGTATCTCCCCTTTTTTCGAAAAAAAAAAAACATGTATCTCCTCAATATAAAAAGAAAACATTTGTTGACAGAAAGAACATTTATTTTACAAAACGACAGTGTGGATTTTATGTAATTAATTTAAACACAAGCATGATCTTGGTATATACACAAAAAAAAACCAAACACACATAACAAACTGATCACACATACACACAAAAAAATTTCAAACTGATCACAAGTATGTTGGTATTGTCCCAACCATTATTCAAGAGGTCAAGTTTTTTGACACTTCCTGTTACAAGCCGTTAATGAGTAGTAAGGGAACATCCTCAACTTAGTTTTCAAATCAGATTTTGCTGGTTCATCATGAGCCTTCTGGAACTTAACTAGCAGAGCCTCGTCGTCTGTTAGGACTAAGAGTCGTACACCAGAGAGATCGGTGAAAATGCCAACGTTTGTGCACATAGTAGCCGACATGGTTGTGGCGTTGTGCAATACACAATCTTGTATGCATCTCCTTCGACTCGATGGATTTGGAAACCTACTTGGGGTTCATGAAGCACAATGCTCAGTATAAGTGTCTTTTTGAATTCTATAGAGTATGCGACTCTCCACCCCTTGGATTCTTCAGGAACTCGAACTCGATGGTAACATTATTCAATTTCTTAACAAACCATAACTCAGAGTTAAGTTTGATGGGTAAGTCCATGTCAAGTGGATTCTTTGACCGGAGGATCGATGTCGAGAGGACATATCTCTTCACTGTTCGAGAAAAGACCTCCTGCTGTCTCGGGAGTCGCAGGTACGATGTAGTAGGTTTGACCATGTAGTACAGAGTCCTTGACATGGCCGTCTGGACGAGCTAAAATGGGTGTGGCCAAAGCGACCACGAGAAAGATGAGTGTGATAGATATGGTAGGCTTCATGATTATTTATTTCTCTTATGCCCAATTTTGTATATCTAAAAAAAAATTGGATATACAAAATTGGGCCTAAAAAAAAGAAATAATCATGAAGCCTACCATATTCATCACACTCATCTTTCTAGTGGTAGCTTTGGCCAAAATTGGGCCAATTTTGTATATCTAAAAAAAATAAAAAAAAATTTGTATATCTAAGTTAAACATATTGAGAACCATTTTGAGTTTTTTTTTTAGTTGGGCACAAGACTCAAAATATATTTGAGTCGAGCGTGTTATTTCCCAAAAAGTTCCTATTTTTCGAAAATTTGAGCAAGTTGATATTGACTCTATATTACATGACTTTTATGACTTTTAACTAAACCTCTCATCTTAGGATTAGTATACATGGAATCAGGGCCGGTCCTCTGCCATGCGTGATGAAACATTAGCATATGGCCCTCATTTCTTTTGTTCCAATATTTTTTTTTTTTTCATTTTTTGGACCCCAAATATTTTTTTTAAATTTGTTGGCCCCAAAAAAACAAAAAAATTTAAAAATAGTCTTGACCACAAAAACTATTTTAAGAGTTCGTAAACTAACCACAAAAACTATAATTATTTAACGGTGCATATTAGAGTTATGTTTTCAAGATTATAAGTTTTTGCGGGTTAACCCGAATAATATTGTTTTGTAAAATGAATTTTGTTTTGTAAGTTATTACATGAAATGCCATTAAAAATAACAAATAATAATTGAAATAGGAAAGGATATAATAGTCTTTTAAAATTATTGATTAGAATATGGAAATTATAGATTTTGCATTAAAAATGTTATTTATTATTTAATTTCTTAATTATTTAAAATACTATATATTTTAAAATAATAATCAATTCATATATATTCAAAAAAAAACTATTCAAAATTTTGCTATATTTTCACTATAAATTATTATATTTTATTTGAATATATATCAAAACAAAAGTTGAAAAGTATTTTACTAATTTTATAAAAAGTTAGACACAAGAAAACTATTTTTTTAAGAGTTCGTATACTAATCACAAAAACTATAATTATTTAACGGTGCATATTAGAGTTATGTTTTCAAAATTACAAGTTTTTGCGGGTTATCCCGAATAATATTTTTGTTCACTGCAAAACGAGTTAAATTGACAGCTTTATCTATAATAATTAGTTAGCTATATTGTAAAATTCAGATAAATTTTTTTTTCTTAAATTTTAAAATAATTTCTTTAAAAAAAATTACTCCGCGCTATAATTAGAGCGGGTTAAATTCTAGTACGTTTACATTAGCCTTGTGCATCAGTACTCGTTACCCGCTCGACCCGTCCCGTAAAACCGGGTACCCGACTCGTCCAAACCAAGTATCAAGGCGAGTTAACCAACTACTTGCAAGTAACGGGACAAGTCCAAGGCGAATTTTTTTTTTGACTACTTGTCCCGTTACCCGGCTTGTTCCCCGTTACCCGGTTTGCTACTTGTACCCAAGACAAGATAAGTAATGGAAAAAGCAAGGCAACTAATGGAAAACAAGACAAGTAATGGAAAAAAGCAAGGCAAGTAATGGAAAAAGCAAGACAAATAATAGAAAAAACAAGGCAAGTAATGGAAAAAACAAGGCAAGTAATGGAAAACAAGGCAAGTAATGGAAAAAACAAGGTAAGTAATGTAATTATTTGTCGAGCGGGGACCCGTACTTGCAAGTACGGGTACGGGTCAAGGTACCCGCAAGTATCAAAAATCTGGACGGGTACCTTGAATCAGCGGGTACCCGTTTTTGCGGGTTAAAGTATGGATCAATATTTTTATTATCGGTACGGGGCAGATCAAGTAGCAAATCAGCCAAAATAAGCGGGTACCCGCCCCGTGCCCAGGCCTTACATTTAAGTATTCAAAATTTTGCAGGATTCGATTGTTTGTAATTGTAACCATCGATTTTTTTTTTTTAATAAACTAAAAATTTCGATTATTTGATCCATAATTTTTTCCAGATTAATAATTGATAATATCAAGTTTAAGACGTAAATCACTCATTCCAAATATAACTAAGCGAATGACCTTAAATCACTCATTTCAAAACCACTAAACCATCACCCACTTGATCAATGACCAATACTCTTAATAGTTTTTTGTGATTATAAAAAATAATATGCATTTGTTAAAGAAAGTAAATAAATTGAATAACAAATTTAGAAAAAATCCAACCATTCATTTTGTAAATCTTATATAAAACAATAAAAGCATTGGTGTGGTGTGAAGGGTAAACAGTGAAGCGTGTAACAGTATGATTGAGCAACAAGTCAGGAGTCTCCGGGTGACTCGGAGGCTTTTGTCCCAACCCTTCTTACCCAAGATTGTCTTAGCTGGCTCCTGCTGGCTCTTAATGCCCTATTGCAATAGAATAATCCATTTCTTATATTTTCATAGGGAAATCGTATGTGTATCCAAAAATATCTTAAAGTCTAGAAGACAAGAAAAAAAACATGTAAAACTATTTAAATGTTTTTTTCTTCTGTTTCAATTTAAAATCTCCGAACAGACCACGCTTGCGTCTAAAACGCGTGGTTTCTGATGCGGCTCACGATGTCTCGTCGTGGCGCTTTTGATATCGAGCCCTATCATAAGCATTATTATTATTACCCATTAGACCACACCTTTTTGACTCAATTTTAGTGGCTCCATAAAGTTTGACCTTACCTCATGATTCCTTCACCGTCACGTCAACCCAAAAAGGCTACTTGAGGTCAAAGCAACCTCGCAACACTACAACGACGACTATCTACTTTCTTCTATAATTCTTAACATTATCATCTTCTTCTCTTTTTTTCAATTTTAATTAAATTTCCTCAGTTGCTGCTTACTTGTTCTGCAGTCTTAGCTGTAAAATTTGTATATAAAACTCTTCCACGAACTCTCCACACACACCGAGACAGAAACAACAGGGGAATTGATTTTAATGGCGGAATTTACAGGAGAATCCTATTGGCTTCTCTCTGCTGCTGCATCAACCACATTTCTTGCCTTCATCATCATCTTCTTCCTCGCGGGAAGAGCAAGAGGAAAGAGAAGAGAGCCTCACAGGCTGCCTCCGGGAAGCAGAGGATGGCCTTTGATCGGAGACACCTTCGCTTGGCTCAACGCCGTCTCCGGTTCTCATCCTTCAAGCTTCGTCGACCAACAAATCAAAAGGTTCAATCTTTATTCGGTCACAGAGTCGAGACTCGCATGAATGCTACGCTCTGTTTTGTTATGCTCTGTTTTTGGATTAAACACTCGAGAGTTCTGATTAAAGCGGGTTTCTTGAGTTTAGGTATGGGAGGATATTCTCGTGTAGCTTGTTCGGGAAATGGGCGGTGGTATCCGCAGACCCGGCGTTTAACCGGTTCATAATGCAGAACGAAGGCAAGCTGTTTCAGTCGAGTTATCCAAAGTCTTTCAGGGATTTGGTCGGGAAAGATGGAGTGATCACGGTGCACGGTGATCAGCAGAGACGGCTTCACTCAATTGCATCGAGCATGATGCGTCAAGACCAGCTCAAGACTCATTTCCTTGAGGAAACTCCTGCTGTTATGCTTCAGACATTGAGTAATTTCAAGGACGGGGAAGTCGTGCTTCTCCAGGATATCTGCAGAAAGGCAAGTGATTAAAGAAGAAGAAGAAGATAGCCTTGAGAGATTTCTTGATTTCTGATCTTTGTTTGGTTCTGTTCTTCAGGTTGCGATTCATCTTATGGTTAACCAACTTCTTGGAGTGTCGAGCGAATCAGAAGTCGATGAAATGTCTCGGCTTTTCTCTGATTTTGTCGATGGATGTCTCTCTGTTCCTATCAACTTGCCTGGTTTCACATACCACAAAGCAATGAAGGTAATAAAGGATTAAAAAAAATATATATATATATATATATATATCAATGGTTAGTTTTTCGCTTTGGAGCTGGTTCGCTGAGATTTGTTTTTTGTTTTTTGTTCAGGCAAGAAAGGAGATCATAAGCAAGATAAACAAGACGATAGAGAAGCTGTTGCAGAACAAAGCAGCAGCGGATACTGCTGGGCACGGTGTACTTGGAAGATTGCTTGAAGAAGAAAGCTTACCAAACGAATCCATGGCAGATTTCATCATCAATCTTATGTTTGCCGGGAATGAAACCACCGCGAAAACAATGCTGTTTGCGGTTTACTTCCTTACCCACTGTCCTAAGGCCATGACCCAAATCATGGTACATATAAAACCTCTTCAATGATAACAAATTGGTTCTTTGTTTTGTTTACCTTCTGAAACATTCTGCAAACGAACAGGAAGAACACGAGAGGCTTGCGGGTGGAATGCTAACATGGCAAGATTACAAGGCAATGGATTTCACTCAATGCGTAAGTAAATCAAGAGGCCCAAGAAACCGCTCTGCTTCTCATCTCATATGGTAAGAAACCTTAACTAAAAACTTTCTTGATTTCTCAACAGGTAATAGATGAAACACTCAGGCTCGGGGGAATTGCAATCTGGCTAATGAGAGAGGCGAAAGAAGATGTTTCATATCAAGGTACGCAAATAGCGTCTTTGACTATTGGTATATGCACCAGAAACATGGTCTAAATATCAACTCTCTCATTGGCACTCTGCAGATTATGTAATCCCCAAGGGATGCTTCGTGGTTCCGTTTCTCTCGGCAGTGCACTTAGACGAGAGCTATTACAAGGAAAGTCTCTCCTTCCATCCATGGCGGTGGCTTGACCCTGAAACTCAGGTTTTTTGTTTGGCATTGACGCATTACTTCCTATAGTCAAAATCAAACCTTGTACCAATTTGGAAGTTAATATCAATTAATGTGAATGCAGCAAAAGAGGAATTGGAGAACGAGCCCTTTCTATTGCCCATTTGGTGGAGGAACTCGGTTTTGTCCAGGAGCAGAACTAGCTCGCCTTCAAATCGCTCTCTTTCTGCATTACTTCATCACCACATACAGGTCAATACCTGTTCTGCTTATGGATTTTGTTTGTCTAAATCTTTCATAAGTTTGATTCATCCTTGTTGCATCTTTTAGGTGGACACAACTTAAGGAAGATCGTATATCCTTCTTCCCTTCGGCTCGTCTAGTGAATGGATTCAAAATCCAGTTGAACAGACGGGACAATGATCCTCAAACGTAAATAATGAACCAACAATTCTCCACCTCTGTACATCCACTGCAAAACCAAGTGGATTTTTTGTAACTCGAAATTTGTATTAGTGTTTTAACTCAAAAGTCGCTCAGATCTCATCTGAGTACTCTATAAAATAAACACTCTAGTGAAACCCAGAACACCTAACAAAACAAACCGTATGCTTTTTGCAATCATCTTCGTTAGATTCTCTGCTTCAAACTCCAACAAACCCGTTTGGTTTCAACAATTACAACAAGTGCAGGGCTAGATGGCAAAAGCTGTATTGAATCCTAACGCTAAACTCTTGTAAGCTTTCGACATAAATATTGGAGACGGCAAAACAAACCGCGAGAAGACAGAAAGGAGATATAACCCTATTCAGGGTGCATCACTCCTCTCAGTTTTCTTCATCTGAACTCTCATACGCTAATCCCAACAAGCCTTTCAAAGCATTTTGACCTTGCCCATTGCTTTCTGTTCCTTTGCCGTCATTTTGGCCTGCTCCAGGTTGCTCCTCTGGTCTGTCCAGTTTCTTCAGCACTGTATTAGCTTTTTCTTTTTGCTTATCTCTGTGAACCTTTGCATCTGTTGGACCTCTGCCGCTTCTAAGAGGAGGTGATAAGCTGGGACTTGACAGTGTTGAGATTTTTGGGCGTTTTGGTTTAACCTCGACGACTTTTTTCAGTAAATCTTGTTGCCTGCATCAGAATAACACAAAGTTGGTAACCGAGTTAAACCCCAGTTCATGGTGCAAACAAATTTAACAAGGAAGAGGGAAGAATTCGCTACCTGATACCACTCTTTGGTTTGGGTTCAACACGAAGTGGCAAGGGAACAGATGCTGGAGATGAATCTGCTTGGGTTGCAGCTTTGTGATTTATGGTCAAGAAAGATCAAAAAAAGCGTTTCGAAAGACGTATTCAGTAACCTAAGTCCGGTGGCATAGTGATCGAAATCACGAATACTGAACATTAAGCAAAAAAGGATATTTTAAAGGCAGCAAAAGCCCGTTTCTCAGTTCGTCTCAGAAGACGTTCTGCATCCTCCTCTGCTTCCATCTGCTCTTTGAGATAAAGTAAATCGTCGCTGTCCAAAGCTACAAGAAAAAAAAAAAAAAACTCAAAAGAGTTATGGTCTGAAAACAATGTTAAAAGAGATAAGAAAAAGGAGAAATGGGTGGTACCGCCACGGCCATGAAGATAGCCTCCACGCTCACCAGCAACCTCTTGCATCTAAATGAACATGTGGCGGGGCCGTTATCCCTGCCGGGGCATGTTATCAGAAAAGTCTCGTTCCAAAATAGAATCAAACAAGAATCACTTGACAGACATCGATAACCAACAATGGTAAGAAAGACATGAATAACTTCACTAGCTATACCAAAACAACCACATAATGATCCAATGCTAGGGAAACGAAGAAGCAAGAGCTTGAGTGACTAATTGTATACGGCTGCTAAAAAAGATCAACTTCTTTGGCGACATTTACTGAAAGCTACATCCAAATGCCTAAATACAATAGATTGCCCAGAAGAAGAAGAGGGCGACGCGCTAACCTTTGCAACCATCCGTTGAAATGTGACGTCTTCGTCATCAATCTTACCCTTCCCTGATTTCTTATCTGCAACAAAAGAGCTTAAAAGGTATCTCGAGATGGAATCTACCCAGTAACCATATCAATTAGATGTCGCACCTTTAGGGTCGGACAGATTTGTGTATTCTTTAACTTCCCTCCCTGACATAGTCTTCCTCTTCGATTCTACTTTCGCTTAATCTAATTCTCACAACAATTAGGGTTTCTACGTTTTCTAGGATTGGAATCGAGGATGACGATTGAACAAGGATGAAATCGGTAATAGCTCCCCTGTTCTAGAATCAATCTAGACGATGTGGTTTTTGGTTTCTGGTTTTTCTCAACAAATATAGTGGGCCTCTATTCAGGCCCAATATTACTCTAAGCCCAACACGCCCCTTAAAGGAAGATTGGAATTCATGATTACTTGCAATTGCATCAAGTATTTCATTATTTGAAAATATTTTACCCATTTAAAATTATGTGATACTTTTTTTAGAAAAAATAAAAAATCATATGCTAAAGAAGAAGAAAGGTGGTGGAACCCCATTTAGTTCAATGGTTGACTAAAAGTTCATTAATGTTTCTACATCATAAAGTTTTTTGATTCTCAAAGAATGCAACTTCTACGGATTAATGGAGGCAAACTAACATCAAATCTCTAGCGTGCTGCAAACAGAGTCGTTCATCGTGGTCGTGGATCTTAGTGGAGCGGAGAGAATTATTCGTTGTTGAATTGTCTTGTAATTGTTTTCATAATTTGTTTGCAAGTGTAAAAAAAAAGAAAGTAAAAGTCATTAAATTTTGCAACACATTACACCAATAAGAAATTTATTTCAGATGTCCCAGTCACTTTTAGTTATAGATCTACTTAAATTCATTAAAAAAAAAGTCCTAACATGTTAGGGCATCTCCAACCCTACTCTAAACTCTATTTTAGAGCAAAGTCTTCTCCAACCTTACTCTATTTTCAACTCTAAAATAGAGTAACTCTATTTCTTACTCTATATTTGGAGTAACTCTATTTTTTACTCTATTTTAGAGTTGAACTTTCTTATTTATCAAATGGTTCTTTTAATTTTAAATCGTTATATTTATGCCTAACTTTTTTTATTTTGATTAACTTTTTTAGCAATTTTGATTTAACAAATAATAAAATTAAATATAAACAACATAGCAAATACTGAAATTAGAGATAAGTAACATAAAATAAATTTAAACAACAAAAACTAGTGATTTAGAGAAATCAAAGACAAATAAGTTCATTTCTCACTTCGAAATACGTTAATTGATCATTTATGGGAAAAATACACTAATGGTGCTATTTAACCAAAATCTAATATGTTTTGTTATTTATATATAATGTAATGTAATTTTCTTTATATAATAAATGTTTAATTTAAATAATATCATAATTTATGGAAATTTTACAAAGACTAAAATAAGTGGGGTTAAATTGTAAATGTTTAGAAATAAAAGGTATTATTAATAAAATAGAAATAGAATATACTTAGAGTATTCTTTTTTTAGAGTAAAAACTAGAGGAATACATTGGAGAGAAACTCAACTCCATTTTAGAATCAAAAATAGAGAAATACATTGGAGATGGTCTTAACCTTGAGTTATTTTACTATCTATATAATAAACGGTCTAGTAATAATTTGAATAACTCACAATAGATACCAGAGTTATCTGATTAAATATTTGTTTGAACTATTAAAAAGAAAAGAAGTCTAGTACTCTTTAGACTGGTAACGTCAAGTACCCTTTATTGGCATGGACCTAATTTAGATAGAAAGTACCTTTACTATATATTGATACATTATGATTATTAAGATCTATGCATATATGGATCAACCCTACAAGGAGAAAAGGGTTCACAATTAAATCCCGAATTGAATCAAAAGTATAATAAAACCAATCTTTTGAAAGAGAAATAGTTTTGTATGTATTAGATAAATGATAATAATAATAAACAAAAACAAAAATCTACAATAAACAAAAAGAAAACCGCACGTCCGATATTTAGTTGTTGGTCCAAAGGAGGGGACGTGACATGAATCTTCACCATAAGTTTGATCCTCATAAAGTGTAGTATTAGATTTGGATCCAACGAGCGTGAGAGTGATGGGTTTTTCGGTCCGTACGAAAACAATTTCATTTCCTTTAAAAGCCAGCCAACCAACCAAAAAGAAATCGCATTTATAAACCTTTGTTGTTTCTTTCTAACTTTCAAAAAGTCATAAACTTGTCAGATTTCATCACCTAACTTCTCTCTTTCTCTCCACACCCATAACAACAACATTTAGATCAATCACCACACGCACTTTGATCAAACGGAAAGATTTAAGAATCAGCTAAAACAGACCACTAAAGCTTTAAGCTTTAAATAAAAATTAACAAGTAAAAGAAAAAAAAGCTTTGCAGTAGAAGTCAATGCCCGAACCATACAAAGAAAGTCAAAGTTGCATGGTGCGTTCTTGACTTCCAGTTTCTACCAAAACAATTATAATAAAGACCCTAAAATTCTCATTCCAAAAAGATAAGAAAAAACAAATGAAGAGAGATGATGACGAAGAGAGATGAATCCAGCTGGTTTTTTTTAATGAGGTTTGTCCAAGAACAGCACCAACAGAAGCAGCAGAACAATTGGAGTTAATGTCTCTTCTCTCTCTCTCTCTGGCATTGAAGGCAAAGAAGAGTTAATTCCCTTCTCTGTTCCATCATTGAAGAGAAAGAGACACCCAGAAGAAAGCACAAGGGCTTTTAATGGCATCAAGCTGTAGTTGAAGCACTAGGACAGTTGTTCAAGGCCGTTTTAATTTGGTGCACAGTGGTTCCAATCAGGTTATTAACCGTTTCCACCGACTCCATATTCAGTTTAGCCGACGGTAAATTGCTCACCATTATCTGAAAACCAACCGTTATCAACGATCCCCCTCCTCCTCCTCCTCCAAAACCGCTTGATGATGACCGTCCTGAGCTCGTCGAGGCTCCTCCTCCTTGCTCAGTGCTTCGGTTTCCGTCTGGTGAGATTGTGAAACCTGAGGACAAGAGGGGAATGTACGAAGGATCTTCACCGCTCATTGCGATGTTCAGTGCTGCTAAATCCACCGGACTGTAGACCACAAGTGCTCCTGATGAGTCTATTGAGCTTTCTTGTAGAATTAGCATGTTGTTACTCTGTGATGCATTCGATGCCTGATAGAAAAAACAAAAACAAATTTCATTAGCTAAGAAAACCGAGAATCGTGCGGGAATTTTGAAAAAAGAGCTAGGCTTACACGTAGAACCGATACGCAGCATCCGGGATGTGATCCGTTTGCGATGTGAGCAACTTCTTGCACGGCGTTTCCATTTGAGAGAACATCCCACTAATACACAACCAACAAAGAAACATTATATAATACATAGTGGCAAGTTAAAACACTTGGATGATTCTTATTTTAAATTGTATGTTGTTACCTGAGGACGGGTTCTTTCGTCTTTGAGGAAATTGAAGACATTTTGAGGAGAGCTTGGGAGCCAGAAGGTTGTGGCTGCGCAGAGGATCGTGCCGTTTGGTTCAGGGCTCTTTTGTGCAGTCACACGGATTCCAACCTCGTTCAATTCCGCAACAACGGTTGAGCGAGTGTTGTTAGATCTGCTGACGCTTAAGCAGTAGTTGCTAACCATTCTCTGAGCAAGTCTCATCATGCTTCTCTTCCCTTCCGGTGAAGGAATCACTGAAAGTTGCTCAAAAATGTTAAATGGGTTTTCAAAAATGAGATTAGCAATGGAAACTTCTGTTGATTCAACAGTTTTTTTACCTCCACCGAGATCACGGGATGATGCTGCTGGTGCCAATAGGGACGCAAATCTTTCACACATTCTCTGTAGAGTGGTAACCCATCGTTCAGCTCCAAAAGCAATCCCTTTGTGAATCATCTCTCTGTATAGCTCGTGAGTCGGTTCTTTTTCTTCAGTTTCGATATGTTCAACCCAAGTAACCTGTTTCAAATCATCAGTCTGGGGAGATTCTACATGAAACATAAATTAGTAGAAAGCGGAACGAGAACAAACTCGAGTTAAACCTTGGAATATCCATTAGGCATGTCCTGAATCAAGCATCCAGATGGAAATCTGTAGGACTGAGAGTGGGAAACAAACTGAGGAAGATCATAGGAGACATTTACAACTATCCAGCTTCCTTGTTCAATCTGCTGACAATAGCGTAGCTCGCAGAACTCACGTGTTGCTACCAAAGGAGATAGCACTTCCATTTCTTCATACAACTACATAGCCAAGCCAAGCCAAGCCAAGTTATTGAGGAAGTCCTAAATCCATCACAAATTAAGGAGAATTACTATCAATTTTTACCAAATGCAATGCACCCTCATGGGTTCCTCCCATTCCTAAAGATATCACTGCAAGTGTTTTAGACGCTGCAACGATCGAAGGAAAGAGCTCTGCCCACTTGACCTGCCAACAAAAAAAACGAAAAACAAAAACTTTAAAGCAAATGCCGCCACCATTTGTGAAAAAACATGATGATGGAGATGTCTCAGCTACTTACACAATCCATGAACATGTCGACAAGTGCCATAGCATTCATGAAAACAATACCAGAAGACCTAGATGCCTCGACTTGACGGTTATGGTTCTTCCCTCGGTTACTTGATCTTGGAAAAACATTCTCATAGCTTCCAAGATTGAGAATGTCACTGCAGCCATCTGTTCTAGTCCACAGAGGTTCGTTTGTGTGAAGAAGCCTAAGCAATTCTTCCATGGCCGTCAAAGCAATGTCGTTCATAAGAGGCTTATCCATGTCTGATATAGCCAAGTTAGGCTGAGAATGCAGATTATTATGAACAACAGCCATAGAACTTCCTGGAAGAAGATCAAAATCCAGTGAAGGACCTTGACCACAACCAGTTAAGCTAGTCATCGACAAATCCAACGGCGAGATGTGCATTGGATGTAGCGTTGAGAGTTGGGAGGATATCGGTCTTCCCATATACTTTGATGCAATGGTCGACATTCTTTCAAGCTGTGAAAAAAGATCAGATTAGAAATGAGGGGGTTTTTTTTTGAATCAAACCAAAATCGACAAAACAAAACCAACCTCTTCTCTAAGATGTGCATTTTCAATCCGAAGCTTTTGCTCATCAAAGTAAGGATCTTCACTAACAGGAGGACCTCCACAGTTGGGACATATAGCATGCTTGAGGGCTTCTCTAATAGCTATGTTTTCGCATCGAATCTTATCATTCTCTGTCTTTAGTGCATTATTATCTGCTCTCTCATGTTGCGCCTGCAAACAAAAAAACAAGACTCACAATCACAATCAAAATCCTTTCTTTTCTTATTCAGATAACATTTTAAAATCAAAAGAGAGAGGAGAGAGAGAGAGAGAGGCAGAACCTTAAGCTGAGTTCTTCTGTTCTGAAACCAGAACTTGATCTGTCTTGGAGCCAAACCCAATTCTCTGCTAAGTTGATTCCTCTGCTTATCATCTGGATGAGGACACTCCTTGAAACTCCTGCAAAGTCGATGGTTATGAGTGAAATAAATAAATTTCTCCAGAAGAAAAAAAAAAAAAAAAAAAGGGAGAGAAGAAATTACGATTCGAGGCGTTGAATCTGTTGAGCGGTGTGACGGTGGTAACGTTTCTTCTTCCTATCCGTTTCAGAGCCGTCGTGATGTTGGCTACCACCACCGTCTCCGCCGCTTCCACTCCCACTTCCGCCGACGACGAAACTCATCTTTTCGAAAGAAAAAAAAAAAAAAATTGTCGAGACAAATAAGAAAGCAGTAAACACTCTTTAATCTTATGGCTAACAACTTTCTTTTCTCTTTTACTTGTTTCACCCAACCACAAACTGTTAATGGTCCATTTACACCACTGTCGCCATTAACACAGACCCAGTAGAGAAGAAAAACAAAAAAAAAGTTTTGCACCCACCAAATAACAAAAGAAGAGAGATTAAAAGAAAGAAAACGAAACGGAAGAGAATCTGAAGAGAGATGCAGAGGCGATGATTACGGGAGGTGAAAGGGTTTGTTTTAGGCAAGAAATTATTGATACAGAAAAATTGATTACAGAAAGAAATTTTGTTCACTCACACACCCAAAAATTGAGCTAAAATAGGTTTTTTAGCCGTAATTATGTGCCCTTGTGGGTTTTCTACAGAGCCACCCTAGAAAGAGAAAATAGAGGAAAGTGATGATCTCTCTATTTTCTCTAAGCTTTCACCTCAAAGCCTCACCTAAAGCCGCCATTAGTGCTTTCTTTTTTTTCTCTCTTAACCCTTTTTTGCTTCTTCACATTCATTACAAGATTCCCAAAACTCTCTTTCTCTCTCCAAACCCTTTAGAAATTGCGTAACTGATGGGTTTTAAATGGACAAAAGGAGAAAGAGAAAGAGAGAGAGATGGGGGTTTTAAAGTCTCTTGCTCTCTCCATTACTGCTAAGTAGTACTCTCACCATACTCGGGGAAGAGAGAGAGGAGGACCGAACCAACCTTCTTCTTCTCTCTCTCTCCACAACTAACTCTCTCTCTTTCTGAGATTGGTTTTTTAAGAGATGGGTTTGTCTCCGGCAAGGGTTAATCGACGGCGGTTGGATCAAAGCAGGGGGCTTTACCCACTTTCTCCGGCGAATTTCTCACGTCGTATAATGACAAAAATTAACTTTTATTGGGGTTTTGTGCTGATCTCATCTTCTTCTTTTCACTTTGGTCGTTTCTTTTTATTTTTCTCTTTCTCAGTTTTTCTTACTTGGTCAAAATTTATATATAAGAAAAATAATTATACTTAAAAAATATTATTATTATTAATCTTTATAAAAAAAAAGGGTAAAAATGATAGAAGCTGTAATAAGACAATTTTTTGGAAAATTTGTATGTATATATTTTTTCTTTCAAATCATCACTTGTTATTATATAAATATAGTGGACGAAGACCAAAAGATTAAACTGAAAATTAAAATGAAAAAGTGTGTTTATTTATATTTACTATTTCAAACAGCATATTTTAAGAAGATAAAACAAACTTTTCTTAATCACGGCTAAAATATTAAACTGGAGATAAAAAAAATTTAAAAAATTTGGGCATCATAGTTTTATACATTGACAAGATATATTGTGATCATATATTGAATCGGGTCCTAATTTAGAAAAAAATTGCTAATTTATGGTTTTCTATATAAAATATATATATTACTATGTGTTACCTGATTTAATCCCATCTCCATTTAGCAACATCACACGTTATTCAATACCTTGTCCAGTTTTGATCTTGAAATTTTAAACTTTTAAAAACCAACTTTTACAGCTTTTTTATATATAATTATAATTAGCTATTTTAAGGTCTCTTTAAATATTGTAATTGATTTTTTTTTTTTGGCTGAATACCTTTTGCCTTTTTGAGTCGTCTCGATGTCTTGGCTGTTTCCTACTCACACGCTCTTAACTCACAACAGTTCGAAGTGTATATCCAAAAAGTCAAACTTATTTTTACTACTTACATAGAAAATAGAAATCTGTGCAAAAGAAAGAAATATGGTTGAAACTTGGAAACTTGACAACAATGTGAATTTAATACTATAAACTTTCGTTGACAAAAAGAATTAGTAAGCGTTAGCTGAAAACAAAAATGATACTAAGAAATTAATAACCTGATTAGGTTGACAAAAAAAAACCTGATTATCAAAAACAAATCTCAAAATTAAATTGTTTTCAGAATTATCTTCTTGGTGTTATCTTTTCATTACTGGATGATATTAGAAACGTATCAGAGGAGATTATAAATGCTATAACGTGAAGTAAATATATAAATATATGGATGAACTAAAGATAGTGTAATGTATTTATCATTCACCAATTCTTTGTTATTGATGAGATAATCATTTAGGAAGAATGTTATTGTTTATTATCATTTATCACTTTGGTCTTTAAATTACCACTATTGTGTGCCTTATTATATTCCTTAAATAGTGACATTAGTCTGTAAAAAAAAAAAGCAATTACATAGAGTCTTAAAAGAATTGATATAAATTTCCCATCTTACCACATTTATTTTGGGACCTTGAATAAAGTGAAACTTCACATACAGTCTCTGCCTTCGTTTGCTCCATATAGCTATCTCCAATTTAATTATCATATGGACCGATTCATTACTTTATTTATTATCTTAATAAATTAATTCACATATATGTTCAACAAATTTTCATAATTAATACATGCAGATAGTACATACACGTGTTATATAGAGTTGTCCAATCGTGTAAGCCAAAACATTATTATAAAAATAAATTCACAAAGTTTTTATTCTTGACCATAGATTTTAGTAATTAACTTTACATCGATGGTAATATCATTCATTATAGATTTACAGCTTTTTGTTTGACTTTTCCTTGATCCAAAGCAGAGTTTTTAATCCTCTTGATATGAGTTAATTCCAAAGAACCTCTGCTTCAAAATGTAGCAGATGTAGAGACAAACCACGACTGACCAAAACAAGTTTCGAACTGATGAAACTCCTTGGTTCTGTTGTTGTCCGTACGCAACTTTCATCTTCTCTAGCCTCTGTGTCTCAACCGAAGTTTCTAAAACTTTCTTCATCCTCTCTGATGCTTCAGCTGCAAGCAAACCCTCTCTCACCTCTCCTTCTCCGACCTTAACCTCATTGTGTTCTTGACCATCTTTACTTTTCTGTTTCGCCTTTTCGGTTTCTGTAACTTCCTTCTGCCTACTTCCTCCTCCAAGAGATGTTGGTTTTTTGGGAAGGAGGTTACGAAGTGAGGCCAGTCTCAGAGGCAGAGGTTTATCCTCCGGGATTGACACTTTCTTGGTCTACAAGAAAGCATAAAGATGTAAAGGTTAGTTTTTGTAGATATCTATCAGTAGTATTCTTCAGATCTAACATGGAATAATTAAAAAAAAACTCACCAATTGTTTGAACTGGAGATTGTACAAGATTTCAATGTATCTCTGCTTCGCTTTCTTTTGATCTTCATTTACCTGTCTCCAAAATCCATAAAGGCTTCCCATTGACAACAATTTCTCTGCATAAATCTTCCATGTGTAGCTGCACAAACGACACATATAAGCAAATGTAATGTGACAAGATTTACGTTTTAAGATTTATCTCTACTTACCACTCGTAGATGCGTTTAAGAGCAGCCTTAGAGATACTATCCCAATACAAAGCATCTGTTCGGCATCTGCTGAAGAAATCTCCAATTCTGGTAACAGATTCATCACCATTGTTGGGATCAATGTGGAAACCAGAAACACCATCAACGATAATCTCCGCTGGTCCACCTTGATTTGTGGCGAACGTTGGGAGTCCACAGTTCATGGCTTCGATAACCGTTAAACCAAATGCTTCATACAAAGCAGGTTGAACAAATACTCCTTTTGTATCAGCAATGCATCGGTAGAGCTCACTGTTCCTGTATCTATCAGTTTGAGCAGCGATCCATCTGAATTTCCCCTTGAGCTTATACTTTTCAATTAGATCATGCATTTTCTTGATCTCAGCTTTTTCTTCTCTGTCGTTAGATTTCGACATGTCGAAGAATCCAGCAACGACTACAAGGTTAGCCATCTCTCTTAGTCTCTTGTCTTTGCCATACCACTCAACCAAACCGGTTATGTTCTTCACGGTGTCAAGTCTCGCCATTGAGAAGATGATCGGTTTCTGTCTTTCCGCAAGATATCCCCTGTTTTCACACAGACAGAACCAACAAGTCAAATGGTGTTCGACTGTTTAACTAATTCAATTGCAGTGGACTACCACTTACATGTGTTCGTCATTGTCTTTCTCATTGTAAAGCAGTTCTTGTATAGAAGGATGAAACTTGGTCAATCGTTTTCGCGTCTCTGTGTAAGGGAAGTATACAGATTGATCCGCGCCAGGAGCAGCGATGTTAAACTTTGGATCAAACACATCAATACCAGAGACAACCCTACATAGACCAGGCATTGTGAAGGCAGTGTGACTCTCATACTGTCCTGGCCTTTCGTTGCTGCAAATCAAACCGCGCAGATTGTAGTTTTATGAGTTTGAATCTTAATGCATGTTAATGCTATAATATTGCAATAGAAAACGAACCTTCCTGCGATTTCTTGATATGTGCTGGTAATGATGAAGTCAGTGACATTCATTGCGATTAAATCAGCAGTGAATTGGCAAGAGAAATGGTATTTCGGATCTAACTCCTTCCACTTTGCATCTGAATCTTCATACTTTGTCTTCTCCAACGCATGAGCAATGGTTCCCTGAGTAACACCGAGTTTGGTGGCCATTAGAGATGCAACCAAGTTCCCATCTGTGTAGTTTCCGATGATGAGGTCAGGCTTGCACTCGAAGCGTTGGAGAATCTTGCTCGTTGCATCCTGTAAACAAGAAAAATTTAACAGGAGCTTGCTTTTGTTGTTGAGAAAATTATACGAACAAACGATGAATAAGTTTACCTGAGTAAATCTCTCCAGGTAAGGGTAGATATCGAATCGGGAAACCCATTGACGGAGGATTCCTTTTTCTGTAACAAAAGGAACCCTGAGAATATGAGAATGTTTGGTTCCTTCAATGGCTTCTAGTTCTTGATCACACTTTGTTCCTCTTGCTTCGGGTATTAACCGTGTCACCACAAGAATCTGAGGCTTGAATCCGAGGCCTTGTTGGTTAATTCGGATGAGCAACTCTTCCTCCAAAGCTCTTACTTGGTCCAGAATGTAAACAACCTATATGATCATCATATATACACCAAGGTTTTTAAAAAAAACCAGAAAGATTTGCAGGTGATAATATAAAAAACTGAAGTTTTTTTGTTTACGCAATTATAACCTGGCCTCCTGTATCTGGTAATCCGAGCACGTCTTGCTGACCAAAATAGCCATGGACAGAGAAAATCACAACGTTGAACACTGTGGGAAGTCTGCTAAAGAGAGAATCTAGCTTCACATTGTCAGGTGCTTCAAGAACTTCTGAGAGCATAACCATAGTTTCTTTCACTCTCTCTGATGTATTTCCCCAACCTTTCTCGAATCCCATTTCCTTCAACCTAATAAAGTAACTTTTCAATCAGATCCTTGTTCTAATTAAACCCCATATATATGCCTACATGATTGATCAGTTTTGTATATTTTTGTTTTAACCTTTGTGCAAAAGTTTCATAAGGCGTGTGTTTTGGGTAAGTCGAGACTACAATCACAGCATGCATCAGAGATTTCTGGAGCTTCGCAACTGTGTTGAGATCGTCATTGATCATGAGATTCTGCATACATAAATCACCATAAATGAGTTATTTAAGACTATCAATGAAAATGGAAACAAGAAGATGATTGAATCATGCATGACCTCTCCGTGATGATTAAGGTGGAGCAAGTAGTTCAACAAAGGCTCTAGTCTACTACTGGATTGGCCTCCAAGCTTAGAAGATAAAAACTTAGAGATGTAATCAGCTCCATTCCCAATCGATGAAGAAAGATTAAGCCGAGGAGTCGTGAAATCAATCGCTCCAAAGTCTATCTCCAATGCATTTTCATCCTTAGCCCTACAAAACATTTGAAGAGTACACCAGATCGATGATGATGAATGGTTATTTTCCCAAAACGCCATATGTAGTAGATCTCTACTAACCATGACTCATCGAAAACAGATTCCTTGAGCTTTAAGTAATCCGTGGCTGTGATTTCATCCACTGATAGATCTCCAGAGTTGACCTTAACATATTCCCAGAAACCAGGATTTGGCCTTGCGGCTAATGCAACAAACGGTGGAACCACTGCCGCCTCCTGAGTAGTTAAAACAGAGAAAATTAAACTCGAAACTAACTAAACCGTATTGTTGTCTTATTTGCAAATGGTAAATCACTAATGAAGATCATATCTATTACCTGAGTACAAGTGAGGATGTAACCAAACAGTCCTTCCAGGATCTTCTTGCGTTCACGGCTATCTTCTATACATTTCTCTACCTCATTCATCAGATTCTCACGCTTCATTAGCTTCTTCCCTCCTTTAACAAAGCTAAAACGTTTTTCCACATACAAACATATATAAGGAAACCAAAATGTAGCAAAAGAAAAAACTAAGTCAAAATTAAGTGTGATTCTCTGAAAGTTAAAAAAAAAACCTGGCAAAACATCTCTTCATATGGTACCGGCTTTGTTTCAATGCATCAGGCATTTTGTCAGCGATCGAATCCGATCTTTGTAGCGTAGTTGGAGATGATGAAGAGGCCATTTTCTTTTCTTTTCTTTTTATTACAGAAACAACAAAAGATCAAAATCTCCTCAGAATATTGAAATGATCGAGATGAATTGTAGATTGCTTAAACAAGGTAATTATCACAATGTATTTATAGAAATACCTTAAGGTAATGAATATGCTGTGAAGGGAACAGGGTAGAAGGAGAAGGAAGGGGGAGAAGTTTATTCGTTAGAAATAAAAGTTGGAAAAACCAAGTGTGCAAGTAAACAAAAAAGAATATGCGTCATTTTGCTTTTCTTGGGGGTGCATGTGAAAATAACATAAAAGGTATGAAAGTTTATTTTCATAATTACCAAAAAGAGTCAATTACGTATATAACAAAGAAAAAACATATATAATTAGCTAAATAACAATGATGAGACGTAATCACAGAGGGGAATTTGCTCATTTTATTCCTCAACTATTTGAAATTGATATTAATAATCCTTAACTGTCGTGGTTGCAGAACAATTCCCCAACTTAAAGTTGACCACACAAAATTAGGTTTACAAAAGTCAACCGTTAACAGGATGTAACGGGGGACGTTAAATTTAATCTTTTATAAACGGGATCCCGTCGGAGTTATATCATCTTCGCCGGAGTTCTTGTCATTTGTCCCAAATTTCGAACCCTAAATCCGAGAGGAGCTCGAATTCGTACAAGCTCGAATTCCGACATAGATCATGAAGAACACGAGGAGGAATACGAATTGTTGCCCATAAACGGAACGAAACTCCTCTACAAAGACAATGCTTTTCCACTCAAAATATGTAAGTGATGATTATTTTAGTCGATTCTTCTTTCTGAAATCTGAAATCGGTAAGTGATGATTCATGGAATTGAAATCATCTGAGTATAGGAGGAGAAAGGTTCAGATTGTGGAAATGACTATGGAAGTTCCTCTAACTATGGATTCTTCAATGGTAAAAGGGGATTTCCAACAAAATGTGTATGTGAGAGTCATGTAAGAATCTATACATCAGGGACAAAATCTAATCTTGGACGTCCTTACTTTCGTTGTGCTGTTTCCCGAGAGGTAATATACTAACTTCACTCTCCTTGTTGTGTTACTACTAATATCATTGTTCTTGGTGTGATCCCGAGAGTGGGAACATGTTTGTGATTCTAGAAACTTCATTATGTTTAGGATGGACATTTGTTTAACTGGGTTAAAGATGGGATGCATGAAGAAGTGATAGACTTGTTACAAAGGGAATCCGAGAATGCAAAGGACATGAACGAAGTGAATGAGTTGAAGGTTGAGATGGAAAATGTGAAAGAAGAGGTCTTTCAATGCAAAACCGAGCTACGCAATTTCAAAATCAAGAACATGGTGCTTATTGTTTGTTTTTGTGTTTTGGCTTTTGTTATCATTTATCACATCATGTTTCACAAAGGTGTAGGAAACACACTTGTATTTGGAAACAAGTGAACTTATTTGTGTCTCTTTCTCTCTATGTAACACAAGATTTGTGTATCTTGCTCTATGTTAAGACACTATGTGTCTCTTTCTCTCTATGTAAGACAGGTGAACAAGTTTGAAAAACGCACCACCAAAATCAAATTGCATAACCCAGAAACGCACCACCAAAATCAGATTGCATAACCCACAAAAATCAGAAATTGCATCTCTACAAACCCTATTTTTTTACCCAAATCGAGCTTACCTCCAAAGCGGAATCACGAATCTCCCCTCCCTCTCTCTGTCGAATTCTCTCTCTCTCTCTCGTGTTTTCTCCCTCAGATTCTCTCTCTGTCGGATTCTCTCTCTCTCGACAAAGTAAAGTGAAATGAGGAAAAGTGAGGGAAATGAAATTATTTATGGGGAAATCTGAAATATTTGGCGGAGGAAATAAAAATTATAAAAATTATTTGTCCCTACGTGTGGAGCGTGTGAGGGAAATTCCAAAATATGGTAATGAAATATTATAAACTAATCATGTGTTATACACATAGTTGTCCCTAAGTATCTAGTTGTATGAAGTTCTTAATAGTTGTACTTTTCCGAATTTAAGGTTTTTGTAATTGAACTGTGATATAAATTATTACGTTGTAGTTGGACTCATGATTTTCGAGTTTTAATGGTAATTTAGGAGGTTTTCATAGTATAAGTTGTGCAAAATCATATATTTTGTTTTTTTCATCATAAGATGGTTAACATTACCAATTTCTTCCTTATAATATAAGGTGTGTTTGATGTGAAACAAAAATATTAATTTTTATAATTTTTATCATTTTTATAAGGTGTGTTTGATGGGACAAGAATATT
The DNA here is from genome assembly GCA_002933935.1 of Eutrema yunnanense. Lineage (NCBI taxonomy): Eukaryota > Viridiplantae > Streptophyta > Magnoliopsida > Brassicales > Brassicaceae > Eutrema > Eutrema yunnanense. The sequence goes on along the minus strand of PKML01053004.1, from coordinate 346,940 downwards.
AGTATAAAGTGTGTTTCATGGGACAAATCCAGACAAATACAAACACACAAATACATATATATATATATATATATATATATATTTGAAGAAAGACGCATTCCTTGACTCTATTATCGTGTTTACATGAATGTCTGATATATCTGATTTATGTACCAGAAAACGATAGGCACTACTGTTGTGCACATATCCGATGAAAATGCAATCTACCGTTTTAGGTCTAATGGTGACCTTTTTCGGAAGTGGTACTGCAACTTTTGCCAGGCACCCCCACACTTTCAGGTATTTATACAAAGGTACATTACCTTTCCAAAGTTCATAAAGAGTTTTTCCTGTGACTTTGTGTGTGATTTTGTTCAGGATATAATTTGAGGTAAGCAGAGCTTCCCCCCACATGTTCTGGGCTAACCCAAATTCCTGCAACATTGCATTCATCATTTCCTTGAGAGTTCTGTTCTTTCTTTCAGCAACTCCATCGGATTCTGGTGAGTATGGAGCAGTCGTTTGATGAATAATACCATGTGCTCTACAGAATGCATCGAATGGTTTATTATATTCACCTCCTCTATCACTTCTAACCATTTTTTATGGTCTTACCAAGTTGGTTTTCAACTTCCAGCTTGTACTCTTTAAATTTGTCCAAGGCTTCATGTTTACTTCGCAATAGATAGATGTAACAATATCTCGTGCAATCGTCTATGAATGTCACAAAATATTTCTTACCACCTCTAGTTTGTATGTATTTTAAATCACATAAATCTGTGTGAATTAAACCTAGAGGTTCGGTTGTTATTTGAATGTTGTGAGATGGCGTTTTAGTGAGTTTGGCTTGGACACAAACTTCACATTTGTCTTTGCTTATTTTTCATTTAGGAATCATATTCATGTTCATCAATCTACTCATAGACTTAAAATTAACATGTCCTAACCGTTCATGCCAAATATTAAAAGACTCAGCGAGATAAGCAAATGGTTTCTTATCATTCATCTTAGGGTTCTTCGAGGTGGATGCCTCAGTTACATTATCCTTACGGATTACTGCCTCAACAGACATTTTAAACAAGTTTTCACAGACAAAACCCTTTCCCAAATACATATCATTCTTCGTTAGGATTAGCTTATCACCTTCCAGCTTCACAGTGAATCCATGCTTGCTTATGAGTGATCCAGAGATCAGATTCTTGTGCATGTCTGGTACATGGACGACGTTCGTGAGAACCAGTTCTTGTCCAGAGGTGAGCTTCAGAACAACCTTTCCGTGACCATCAATTGTCGACGAAGCGGAGTTACCCATCAAGAGCTTGTCACCACTCTTGTTCTTTGTGTATGTGGAGAACATCTCTCGATCCATAAAGATGTGTCTGGTTGCACCAGTATCGAACTACCAAGTCTTCGGATGGCTCTCAGCAATTAGCCTCAGTGACCACAGCGCACATGTCAGCTTCTGTCAAGTTTGCTTGAGCTTTCTTGTTGCGACACTCGAAGGATTTGTGTCCTTGCTTTCCACAGAAGTTGCACATTCCCAAGAACCTTTGAGAAGTCTGGCCATTCTGATCATTCTTGTTCTTGAACTTCTGGAAGTTCTTTGGTGGCATCTTCCCTTTGCCTTTGTTTAGGCGTCCTTTGTTCTGCCACTTGCCTTGATTGTTGTTTTGGTTTTCAACCATATTCGCATTGTGTTCACGAATCTTTACACCTACGCCCATCTGTTGTTCTCGATTCGTAGACTCTACACGAAGCTTAACAACCAGATCTTCAAGGCTCATCTTCTTTTTCTTCAGCCTGAGGTAATTTTTGAAGTCTGTCCAACCATGAGGAAGCTTCTCAATGATGCAGCATCCCTGATAGGTTTCACACAGCCGCATTCCCTCAGCATGAATGTCGTGAAGGAACCTCTGCACCTCATCGACTTGTTCCATCAGTGGTCTTGAATCCACCATCTGGTACTGCATGAATTTTGCCACAGTGAATTTCTGAGTACCAGAATCTTCAATGCGATACTTTTTGTCTAAAGAATCCCATAGTTCCTTAGAGATTTCAACATTTTCGTACACCCCAAACAGAGAGTCCAAAAGGCTATTCTGAATGTAGCCCTTGCACAAGAAGTCGGCATGTTCCCAAGCGTGAACACTCGCAAGCGCACGCGAATCAGTGTTATCTTCTGGGAGAACAGGTTTCACCTCACTGGTGTATTTTTGCAGATTCAGCGTTGTCAGATACAAGAACATCTTCTTCTTCCACATCTTAAATTTTGTCCCATCAAACTTGCTTGGAGGAGCGACATGGTTCCCAGATGGAACTTTGACCGTCTCGATCAGATTCGCAGTCGTATCTTCCACTTTTGTCACTGGTTTTTTCCACCATTCCAGAGTTGTTTGTCGATGTCGATTGTCATTTTTCTAAGAAGATAAAAGAAACACAACTTTCATTAGTACCGATTTAAATAGTTAAGAACCGCAATTCCAATACTAGTATCGAACCAAACAGCATTGGTGTCGATCGATACTCTTTGGTATTGATCGATGCACACCCTCGGTGTCGATCGATACACCCTAGGTGTCGATCGATGCACCACGGTGTCGATCGATGCTCAACTGGTGTCGATCGATGCATTCAGTGTTTATCGATGCACTTTTGGTATCGATCGATGCAAGTGAATCTTTCACAGGATCGATCGATGCACCACTGTGTCGATATATCGATACATGTGAATTTTACATAGTATAGATCGACATGACCCATCTTGATCGATGCAGAGTATCGATCGATGCACCTCAGTGTCGACCGATACAAACTTTTGCATAGTATCGATCGATACACCTCAGTGTCGACCGATACAGATTTTGCATAGTATCGATCGATACCACAGGGTGTCGATCGATACTTACAAGGTTTCGATCGCAATCGAACCTATCAAGAACCACATGTTGCGTTCGTTGATAACACCGTTCATTAATCGCAATTGATGACGGTTGTAGAAGATGTTTATAGCAATATTGCCTCTACTACACGTTTCAAGTTGCTAAATAGTTTTTTGATAACGTTTGAGTATCACTAGCAGTTGAACATCTTCTTAAAAAATAAACATAAATTGCTTCTAATACACGTTTCAAGTTGCTAAAAAGTCTTTTGATAACGTTTGAGTATCATTAGCAGTAGAAGAATCGTTTTATAAACCGTTTGAAAATGTTTATTTACTCGTGATTAAAGATCCGATTGAAGTAATAAAACAAAATCGGATCTTCTTTGAGTTAAGAATGTAGGACCAAAAATTTGCACTATTGACAGGATTGGATTTAATCACGATTGTATAAATAAACAGTAATGAACAGAAGATTCATAAAATGATAAAGCATAAATAAATCTAAGGAGGCGAGATGAATCTCTTTCATTAACTCAAAGAATCTTCCGTAGTGCGACGGATTATAATAGATCCATGAGTCCGTGGATACAACCAAAGGTATCTGTATCGTCAACACTCGATATCAGATCTGTCGAACATTATAACTACGATACTCTCGAATAAAGACTTACTCTAAGCAGTAGGGAATTGAAGGAACTTTTGTTAGAACTTTTAGGATGTGTTTTTTGTGTTTTTGAGGATGATTTTTAAGGTGAAAATCGGACAGTATATATAGGAGAGAGGCTAGGGTTTTTCCCAGACAGATATGGAATATTCCTCAGAATATTTTAGGAGCTGTGATTTTTTAAGTCGGCCCGTCGAGTATCAATCGATACCCAGGGGTATCGATCGACACTTACAAAAGTCCACGAGCCCAAAAGGCCCAAGACGCAAACGACGCTCGTGTGGTCTTTTCTTCTCTCTAATTGTTAGTCATTTAAATTAATGACACAACTGTTCCAAATATATATATACAAGAGAAACATTTCTCAACTATAGCCAATGAAAACGTTTTATTTGAATGAGCTTAACTAATTTTTTTTCACACTAACACAATTTTCTCAAGCCCTCAAAGTTTGATAAAAAATTAGTTCCAACAGTATTATTGAGAAGAATCCAACAAAGAGTACAGTAACATACAATAATCTCACAAACGAGAAGAGACAATCCCACTCAGGGGAAGATACACCCATCAGGGGGAGTAGCTAACTTATTTCATAAAAGAAACGACGACCACAGTTTCAACACACAATCTAACGTAAAATACAAAATTATGATATCATATTTTTTTGTATTTGGCTACGTTACTTAGTATAAGCCAAGAAAATTTCTAGAATTACCACCGTAATTAGAAGTTGGTGAGGGGGCAGGGGCAGGGGCGGATTCAGTGGCAGTATTTAGTATAAAAGCGCCCAATGCCCAATCTAGTGGTATTTTCTCTTCTCCTGCATTATTCGCATACTTGATTCTGCAAACAAAACAAACATAGTTTTTGTTTATATCTTTGTCCTAAAACGGACATTGATTGATCTATTTGTTCTTCAATTTGTGTAGTAACATTTACCTTTCGGAAACACCAAGCCACTCAAGCATTGAGATAATATATGCTGATGAGAAGCAATAACCACGCAAATATTCTTCGTTATATTTCTTTTTAAGCTTTCTTTTGTATTCCTTTTCCAGTTCCGACCATTTTTTATCACAAAAGGTCGTCCCTTTTTCACGCAATTTAGTTAGCCAATCTTCTTTTGGCAAGTCAAAGAACTGATTCAAATTTTAAACAGTAACCTAAGAACAATATTCAAACAAACAATTTCTCCACAAATTCAGACATGACTCTTGACGTCACGGGATTATACCTTGGCGGTATAGAAGAAATTTGCTGTAGCCAAAAAATTTCCTAGAAGCGGAGGTGGACGACCTAAAATACCAAAACTTCACCCATAAGAGATCAAGAAAATCGAAACGAGGAACAATATTCAGCTATACTAATAATGCTCTTTTACCTTTCAAAAGTTTACTCGTTTCGGTTTGGCATTCTTCGAAATTACCAGCAGCGACAAGGTTTTTATATTTGCTTTCATCAGATAGGAATGTGGATGAATATTTATGTGAATTTTCGTTGTACTTGTACCCTTTAGGAGTACAAGGGTCTGGAACTTTTGTATCATCTTTAGCTGTATGGATTGAAGCACCATATGAGTTTTGAGAGTTCAATTGCCTTAACTCAAAAGTGCAATTATCAACTTTACAAAATCTTCAAGTTCAGAAAGAATGTGATTATTTCAAGGATTTTTCAACAACTAACCTTTCTTTTGCAGTTTTACCATTAACTTTTTTAGTGCTGCATCCTGCAAGGAGACAAAAGTTAATAGCTTCTTGAGAATTAGCAAAGGATAAAATATTTTTCTTGGTAGCATTATCTACAATTTTGATGGGAAAAATAAATAAATTCAGCGATTAAATACGGACACAATTACGATAAGTTTCCAAACAAATTTGTAAAAGGATGAAGCAAAGAAAACGATCGAGTACTTAAAGATAAATGCTCTGGGTCTCAAAAGTTACCTTCCCATAGCCGAGTAAGCTGTGACTGTAGATTATGTAGTCAACATTCTCATAGGGTATCCGTACCCTATGCGACTCTACATCATCATATTTCGAATCACTTGGTAACGCAAATGTCACCTAAACAAATGCACAAAGAGTCATAATTTTTTAAACAAGATTTTGTATCCGCTGGCCCGAGCCGTCCATAAAGCAAGGAAAACGCTTGTTTTAGGACACAAAATATAGACAATATCGAAGGGCCACATGCCGAGATACCACATTGGTTAGATGGTTAAATATCTTAGGATCGAATCCTTCCCCACAATTTTCCCCCTTTTTTTTTGGCATCTTTCCTTATTTCTCATGGGCAAATTTTGTTTGTTTTTAATTTTAATTTATTATTTGTTGGTTTTATAACTTTCGTTTTAGCAAAATAAATCCCTTAATATTTGGTTTATAAAACAAGGGATTTGGAAGAATTCTGATTTATATTGTTAAATTATTTAATGAATTTTTCGTCGACTACAGTAAAAATCTAGAAATCGATAAACTAATAAATACTATAAATTGATATATTTTTTCGGTCCCGAATTGAGCCAGTGTAAGGATTAACATAATTTAATAAGACAATAAATTTTTAAAAACTGCTATATAAAAATATGGTCCTAATAATATCATAAAAATATTATAAATTTACACAAATATATTTAGGTAGATAAGATAACTAGACGATCTAAACTATTTAATGTTGTTTTCCTTTTCTTATATTTGAATTTTATTTTAATTAATAACAAAATTACTTTTATCAAAACAATTTCTAATTTTCTTTAAAAATTTCTTATTTTCTTATATATATATATATATATTAATTTCTCTAGATGCACTACATATTTTCAAATGTTATGTTTTCGAACTATCTAAAATATTGTAAATAGTTTTGGACGATATATGTACTTTTATAAGCCTTATTGGTTCCAAATATAAAACATATCAGCATCTTTAATTAACTTCATAATCTAACTATATTTTGAACATGTATCATTTTTATTTAGGAAATCTAAAAGATTATTATTATTATCCATTTTTACGGTGATTGAGATCACTAATTATTACCTTAAATTGATAAATGTCACGTTTCTAAGTGAACTAATTTAAATTCTTTAACATTGCATCACTAGAACCAATTTGGTACAGTTGAATTCAATTTGTTATTTTATCTTATTTGTCCAAACAGATATTGCAAGATTGATAGTATCTAAAATATGACTAATATGTAATTTAGATTGTCAAATATAATATTTTTCTTAATTCGCATGGTAAAATCTCTTACCATGACATATTTGTTAAAATACTAATTAATCGATAAATTACTACCTATATAAATCAATAAAACATCAGAGTCACGACACTATTAATTTATAGATGTTTTATTGTATACCTAATGATGATTCTGTTAAGTATTTTTATCGATAATATTTATATAAAAAGCCACATGTTTAAAGTGTGCTTTAGGCCATCTAAAACTAAGGACTAGTCATGTGTTTCCGGAACATGCATATTGATGCAAAAATGTTTGTTTTATGAATTTGTAAGAAGAGCTGAATGCAATTTTGTATTAAATGACAAAAAGTGTCTTTAAATGATTAATTTTTTAAGGTTAATTTTACAATTATTTTATGATGAAATTATTTAAATTGAAAAAAAAAAATTGTATCACGTTTTCTCATAAAAATCGTGCAATTACATTTTTCTTTCCAAAAATTTGACAAAAAAAAAAAACAAGATTCCGCAATTTAAAAATAAAATATGGCAAGATTTAATCTATAGTTGAGAATATAATGAGGGTCTTTTAGTCCTTGGATAGTTTTGTGCATGCAAATTTTACTTTCCAAAAATCCAATTATCTTGCATGTAATTTATATTACATCTCAACTCACATGTTTAATTTGACAAAACAAACATCACGATGTTGTAAGGAATATACCTGCGCAGAAGCCCCGCCGAGTTCAACAATCCCAGTTGTGTCCGACGAATCGTGTCCAAGCGAACCGAGTGCGTGATTGGCAATAACCCAAGCATATTTACCTTCATCAGATCCTGAATAATTTTCCAATAACTAATTAGCACCTTCGAATTGCCAATGAACTAATAGGCACATTTAGTATCATTCAACAAAGCTAAAAAAAGGAACAAAATGAAATCAAAACTCTTATTGCAACATAAAAATCCAGAACACTCCAACAAATACTAACTGCTAACAACAAGTGCACCAAAAAAAGAAGAAGGTAAACTCCCATAATCAGTGTTTTTAAAACCGAACCGGACCGGCGGTCCGACCGGGTTGAACTGTTGAAGCACGAACCGGAAGCATGTCCGGGTTGGGTTGACTATATATAAAACCCAAGAGTAGTTGGAACGGTTAAAAAACCGGATTAGACCGCCAAAAAACCGGAAACCGATGACCATTGAACCGTATCAAACCGGATTCAATTATTAAAAAAAAAACTTAAAACATGTTTTTTGTATTTAGTTTTTATGCTTTAAGCCACTATTCGATATTTTTAATTGTTTTATCTCTTTAAAACCGTATAATAGAGTTTCTATTAGATTATAACTTTTAGTCTTTTACGATTCTTTTACTTTTTCTTTTCCGAATCTCTCTGCAAATCATCGCCGCATATCAATTCAAAGTCAAAGTATTGCATATTATGTTTTTTTAATCATTGCTACTCTATTTTATTTCAATTTTGTTTTAGATTCAAATTATTGCATTTTCTCAAATAATATAATTATTGAATTTAATATTTAATTATTTTTAGGTTATATATGTTGAGTATATATATATATAATTATTTTAAAATTTTTATCAAACTCGGTTGAACCCGATCGAACCATATTAACCCATGATCCAAGAGTTTTCCGGTTCGGTTGCCGATCCAGTTTTAAAAACATTGCCCATAATTGAGAATTGTAGCTCAGTGATCAATCTAGCCCTAATCTTTATATAAAACACAATTCACATTTTATCGAATGAAGAAATGATTAGGAAGAACTCACCAGAGATAATATCAGCCCATTCGGGTATAAAATTAAACCCAGAAGATCCAAGAACACTTATGCAAGCGTTAAGAATCTTTTTCTGATCAGTCTCATCAAGCCTTCTCATTCCAGCAGTCGCCATTAACCTAATGTCAGTCTTCTCCAAGTTTTTTTCGGTACATTTATTGTTGGCAAATTCCACAAGCTCCGTCACTAATTTTCTTGCTTCAACCAAATCATTAGCATACGCCGACAACTTACGTTCCGACATATTTTTAGCGTAATTGGCATCTCCGAAGTTGAAAACTGGTTTCCCGGAATCATACCGGTACATGAACACATGAACTCGGGTCCCCGAACTCCCGGCATCGATAATGACGCTGCACAAACTTGGTAATAGATGTGAATTTGAACTTAATAAACTTGCTCCTACCCATGACGTGAGAGCAACGGTAGCAACGATTAGCATGATAATCGATTTCGTGGGTTTTGACTTGGGATTAGTGAGCGTTGACGACGGCGATGATTGGTTCACAGGTAGAATCGGAACCTTGAGTGCATCCATCTCCGGCTTCATTTTTCAACCTGGAACAAGCATGAGATCGTTGCATTAACGTCTAAGGAACCGTAACGATAACTAACAAGATAATCAATAGCAATAGCAATAAACGTAATGAAAAGAAAATAATAAACGTAACGCGATAGCAATAAACGCAAGAAAAAAAAAAAAAAAAAAACTTAACCCAAACAGCAAGTTCTTTTTGTGTCTTCTTCTTAGTCTAGACTCTGATTTTATAATAGGAGTTCGAAATGGCCGTTCGAAGACCTATAACTTTGACAAAAAAAACTCTACACCTACTCTAATAAAATAAACGGGAAGTGGATTAGTAGTGCATGCCAATTAATTGAAATAACGATGTAAACGATCAGTACATATTATCCGTAAGCACGTGTTAATCAACGTGAAGTGGATTAGTAGTGCTTGCTAATTATTATCTCACGTACCTTCCTTCTCCTCCATTATTGGTTAATATTTCCATGTTCAATCTCTTATTTTATGTTGCCTATTTTTCTTTTTCTTAACGTGTTGCAATATAACATGTTTAACGCTAATCGTGGAAAACTTCTTAATTAACAATTAATTATGATCACTAAATTTGAGATTTGACCCTTTCTTACAAAGATTTAACTAGCGAATAATTAAATGGGGGTTATAATTAAAGCATTCATTTGACGTTTCTTCTTCTTAATCGGTGAGAAATCGAAGAACGGGAGTGAGACCGCCGCGCCGATAAAGCTAGTCGCTGCTCTAAATCTCCGTTTTCGTGGTGGAGAAGAAATTGGGCGCTGCAGTGGAGGGCCTTTTTACAAACATAAAGGACCAAACCTCTCATTTATTTTCTGAATACTCTCGCGGATAAAAATATTTTTAAATTTTTTTTTTTACATGCATACCATAAGTTTAAATATCCTATATTCAGGCCCGGCCCAGAGGTTAGGCAGGCTAGGCCATGGCCTTGAATCACCCTCTTTATTAGTTTTTGATGGGCAACAAAATTAAAAAATCGGTGAGAGGGTGGTCCAAGACCAAAATTTTTTTTATACTTATCATTTTTCTTTTATATCAAATTATTATTTTTTTTTCCAATGGTTTTCAAATTAAATTGGAATTATGCCTTAGAACTTTTATTTTATACATTTTACAAATGGTCACATTTTTTTTCTTGGTCTTGGATCACCATTTTTGTTGGGCCGGGCCTGCCTATATTCTATCAAGTGTCAACGTAACACAGACCGACGAACCCGACTTTTTTACATAGGAGTCATTTTTTGTTGGAATATATATATATATATGATTGTCTTTTGTTTGGCGAAACAAAAAGAGTATATAGGAATAATATTGTTTCCTGGTTTTTTTGGTAAAGTGTTTTCAATTTAAAGTAGGTGAATCGTTTAAAACCAAAAAAAAAAAAGTAGGTGAATCGGTAACAACATAGAAAAATACAACATAATAACAATTCTAACGACTAAGGATAAACAACAAATGCTACTAATTGAAAATGAAAAAGAATACTAATCGGCATATAACGGCGAATCATGAACCGGGACATCTTGAACAACCCTAAGAAGATAGAGGGAATCCTTACAAACTCAAACAATGAACGGCGGCAATAGAATTCGATGAGGCAGGTTAAGTACACCAATCAGCCCGAAGACCCAACTTTGCCGAGCTGAGTCGTTAAGCAAAAGAAGAGGCAGAACTGGAATCCACACTAATCATCCGACTGCAGAAAACTAAGGAAGACCACATCACAAAACCAAGGCGAGGAGGTGATAACCAGAACTTGAATCCAACCGCACAAACCGAATAGAACCTTAGACACCAAGCAAATAGTGAACATGAAGTTGCTAGACCTCGTCCGACCACTACAAGAAAACAACTGATTTCCGACGGGCATATCGGTCGGAAAACGGTCGGAAATCGTCTTTTCCAACGAGATCCCGACCGATTTGAACCGTAGGGACTATCGCGTCGGAATTCAAAAACCGTAGGAATCTCCTCGGCAATTTCCGACCAGATTTCGACCGATTGTGTAGTCGGAAAATTTTCGACCAGATTCCGACGGTACTAAAATACCGACCGATTCCCGATAGTTTTGTTCGTCGCGCATTTCTCGACGATATTTCGATTAAAATCCGAGGGGCAAAATCCCAACCAATTTTCGACCAAAATATTCCGACGATATTCCGACTAAAATCCAAGGGGCAAAATCCCAACCAATTTCCGACCGTCTTCGTTCCCGACCGTTTTCAGACGGTGCTTATGAAATATATTATAAATTAAAAAATATTTAAAAATAAATTGTTTAGAAACAAAATTAAATTAATAAATCGAAAAAAATAAAATTAAAAATAATAATTGTTTAAAAATGAAATTACATTAATAAAAAGTTTTGAAATAAAATAAAATTATTTTAAAAATACAAATACAGAAAAACTAATTTCCCGTTCCAGATCCCGAAGCTCCCCTTCTCGCCCTTCCCGTTCCCGGGGAATCCGGGAACTTTGATTTCATCCAATCTGACATCTCAGCGAATTCCGACTTTGTCTCTGTAAGCTCCTCTTGCGTAGAACCTAACTTCATTTCGGTGTCCGTTTTCGCCGCCTCCAAAGCGGCTACTTTCGTCTTCAGTTCTACATTCTGCTGGACGAGATCTTCCGAGAAATTGGGAAAACCCGATGTAGCCCCGAACAAGTCCATATACGGGACCTTACCCAAACCCCCGCGACACCGCCTTTTTTTATCAAGAGAAAATTCATTTACAAATTTAAAATAAATTAGAACATTATAAAATTATAATGTCAAAACTAAATGTAATATAACCAAAAAAAAAACGAGGAGGAGTCGCCTTGTGACTGCTGGGTCAGCTCGATCTTCTTCTTCTTCACGTTCTCGTATATCTCATTCATGAGAGGATCCTGAATAAGCCCGGTTATCTTGTTCGTGTGGCACTCCCTCATCAACTCCAAGTGATCCGGACGCACACCTCCAGCCTCATTTGTCTAAAAAATGAATAAATTTAAATATTGATATAAATAATTTATCAATTAGATATTAAAAAAATATAAAGAATAAAAGATTACCATTTGGAGTTCTCGAGTCCAGAAGCTTTTCGAACCAAAGTTATGGACGTATTGTCCCTTACCGGATCGATCACTCTTTCGGTTTTTCGAATTAGGCTTCGAGGTTTTTTCGGTATCGAGTTTTTGCCAATACGGTTTGTAGCCATTCCAAACCTCCTCGTTCAAACCTTTTCGGTTTGTCTTTCCCTTTCCTCCACTTTTGCTTTCACTCGTTCATGTTTCTCTTGAACTGCGTACGCGCCTCCTTCATAAACTCCGTCTCCACCATGGTCGTGTAGGAGGGATGTCATGTAAACTCTTGCTAAAAAAACAGAAAAAAAAAAGTTATCAAAATATTTTAAAGATATGAAAAAAAATATTAGTAATTTGAACTTACCGCAAATTGTCTAAACCAAATTCGCTTCTCGTCATACGGGATTTCTGAAAACTTTTTGTGCGGGTTTTCGAGGATCGAATAGAAAATCCTCAAAATGGATTTGCTAATCCCGTTGTTCGATATACCAAACCTACAAAAGAAATGTTACTATAAATAATTAGTCATTAAAAAAAAAATTTAATATTACCATGTCGATCATCCATATAATTCGGAACATAAACTCGGTCGGAATAGATCTCGAATATGCCGTGCACCAACGCCTCTCTAACTTCACCGGCCAAAAGAAAGTGAATAGAGATTGAGGAGAAAGAAAAACGAGAGATAAATAGACAAGGGAGAGAGAAAATAATCATAAGGGTATAATCGAACACGAAAAAAACGACGATAACTTTTGACACATACCTTCGAACGCACCGAACTTGGTCTTCCTGGAAAGTTGAGACTTGAGGCTTTCCACGGATAGGTATATCGTCACTTGGGTCCACACAGTTCGCTGGTAATCCGTCTCCCAAGGTGGCGGCGGCAGCAACTCAGTTTCATGGTGGTGGCTCCTTCTCTTTTTCTCGCTCAATCAATTTGCGGCTAGGTTAACACCAAGGAAGGAGATCGACTTCTCTCTACTGGTATAATGATGGTTGTATGTATTTCTCTATTCTGACACAAAATCCACCTAGTTGCGTTTAGAGTATAGGGGCTTTTCGGTATTAAAATTTTTGGCACAATGTCTTAAACACGGAATGATTAGTTTCCTAATTTCGCTATGTTTCTTAGTCATTGAGTGCAATTTCTCAAATAAGAATCAAATGTTTTTTTCCAATTTGTTTTTAAAACAAAAAAAAAAATCTAATAAGCCTTACACAAAGTTCTTAGTGAAACTGCAAACCTACCAACACTTCATTGATTCAGTCCATTTTGATTTAATACTAACTGCCAAACTAGGTTAATTTTGTTTACACTAATTAACTTTAGAGTGAGTTATAGTGTGGGGGCACTTTCTCCATTATGGCTTACAAAAAAACACATTTACAACTTTATAATTTCATTTAACATAATTTCTCCACTTTTACTTCACACCTACACATACTTTGCAACTATTCAATTTTTTAAATACCAAGATACCCTTATGTGAGAGAGAAAACGTGTGTGTAGTGTATTTTTTTCTCTCTTTCTTCTCTTTTTCTTTTTTTTTTGCTTTTGTTTTGACACCTTAATTAGTTTGTTTTGCTTATTTTTTCTGATAAAAAAAAAATCATTTCACAATTTTTTTGCATTATAAACTATGTTTCTTTTTCTCTATATTTTGATACCTATTTCATAATATTTTACTAACATGTGGTTCGAACACATTGGACGAACGCATGCGTATCCACATAGTTACGTCCACGTGGACGCATTTAAATGGATAGACATGTGCGTATCGCCCACGTGGATGCAACTACATGGATGTGCATGCGTATCCACGCAAATATCGTCAACGTGGATGCAACTACATGGATATGTATGCGTATCCACGCAAATATCGTCCATGTGTCCGCACCTACATGGATATGCATTTCTGACGGATTCTTGGCAATTTTCCGACGGTTCAGTCCAACTAAAACTTCGTCGGAAAATCATCGAAAATCCCTCCGACGAGGACTGATTGTCAGAAATCCGTCGGAAAATACGGCAGAAAATCAATTGGAAAAGTTACAACCATTTTCGGACGACCAGTGTCTGTCAGAATGTTCCGACAAAAATCCGACCGAATTTGATTTCCAACGACCAACGAGTTTTAACTGACGGATTTAGTTCTGTTGGAAATTGACAAATAAATCACGATTACAATGCCCCCGCCAATTTTCACATCTAATTAAAAGGTTGTGGAATTGATATCAAAATATAGAAAAAAAAATATAATTTGATTGTGAAAAAATAATGGTTAGATTAACGATTCTTGAAAAAACTTTTAAAAAATTCTTTATTTTTAATAAAATTTGGTTAAAATTTTCAAAAATTCTTTAATTTTGAAAAATATAAAAGGATCCATTCAAATATTTATAACTATTCGGTTCAGTTCAATACCTTCTAATTCAGTTCGATTCCGGTTTGGTTTTTCAGTTCTAGGTATTTTGCCGAGATCTATCTCTCACTTTTGTTAAAGTTAAGTCAACAAGAAAATGTGAAGAAAAAAAACCTACCGGATACCGGACCGAAATCGGTTTCCTAGCTATCCAAATCGGGTTTTTCATGTACTGATTTTGAGCCGGTTTCGTTAGTGTCTCGGAGCTCTGTGGACTTTAAACGACGCGTTTCCGGTTTAGCAGAAGCCACAAATCGCCGAAGAAGACGACGGTGTTGGCCATGGAGATCGGAGAGATAGAAATAGCGAAGAAGAGATGCGAATCGGTTATAAGGACAATCGAGCAGCTTCCTTTATCAACTGCCATCACTGCTTCATGCCGTCGCACCCTCCTCAGACTCGCTTCCTCCGAGCTCTCCTTCCTCTCGTCACTCGTTACCGATCCTTCTCCACAACCTCTCAGGTTATCTGTTTTTATCATCTCTTTCTTACTCACTCTCGCTCGCTCGCTCGCTCTGATTCTGACTTTGGTTTTTCCGCAATCTGTCAGTGTCAACATTGGCCACATTGAGTCAGTCGTACGGATCTTGCGGCTGCCGTCCATCACCGGCGTTTCGCGCGTTTGCAAGCCGCTTCCTCTTCCGATTGGTGGCGTTCATGTCGATCTCGTTTGTACTCTCGGAAAGGCTCCTGTATGGATCATCGTCTCCGACAGAAACCCTAGGTACATCTCCTGGAATGGAGACCGCCATGGAAGCAAGGGTTTGAGGTCGAGAATTGAGCAGGTTCTCGCCGCTGCTCATTCCACAACCACGCTGAAACCTTCTTCGCTGATTCTCTTCTTTGCGAATGGTCTGCCTTCCTCAATTTACGAGAAACTGAAAGGCGAGTTTGGGGCTGTGAATGTCGACTTGGGCTTGAATTCGGATTCTTCGATGCTCGATTTCGATTGCGAGGAAACGATGGAAGGAGAATGGGTTGTTGTAGTTGGAAGCAGATCGTATAAAGAAGCGATTTCTGTTGAGATCAAGCTCATAGATAAATGCGATTCTCTTGCATTCACTGAACCTGAGGTTGTAGTTGAAGCAGAGGTGAGCCAAAATGATGATGGTTTCTCTTGTGTAATCTCCTCCATGAGGTTGCAAGGTGATGACTGCCTCATAAATTTCGACACAACTGCTCTGGTTGCTCTCGTTTCTGGAATCACTAACGGATGTGCAGAGAGAATCGTGGATATGCCTGAGATCGAATTAGAGGAAAAGTTTAAAGGAAATACCGTTTTTGTGATTGCTCAGGTACCCCTTAAGAGAACAAAATCAAAATCACCTTCTCTAGTCTATCAAAACATAAACTTTTCTTTTGTGAAATCGACAATTACGTGCAGGCAGAATCTGAAATTGAGCAACCAGTTCTTGTCAAAATGGCAACTGTATTATCAGGGAAGCGAGGGATTGTGTGCAAGAGTGTTCATTCAGAGTTCAAGGAGTTGGTATCCATGTATGCTGGACCCAATGAGAAGCACAGAGCTGAGCAGTTGTTGAAGAGCCTAATGTAATTCGCATCTCTGTATCAACAGAGAATCTCAAAAGCTCATTATAATTGTGATTGATGATGGACTGTGATTGGTGACAGGGTGGTGAATGACAATCCCACAGAGCGTGTGATGGGACTCCCAACAACGAGGAAGTTAGCAATGAAGAACAAGACTGTGTTTGGGACAGGTGATAGATGGGGAGCCCCGACATTGACTGCAAACATGGCGTTTGTCAGAGCAGTGGCTCAGTCAGGCATGTCTCTCTCCACCATCGACCATAGCCCTCGAGCTCTCACTGGTGATTAGCCAAAGTTCAACTTCTTCTACCTACCTATCTGTAACTTTGTAAGTTCTGAAGACCAAACCCTGTACGAGGGAAAACAAATCAAAAGGCAGAACCATACTTTTTGTCTGGTGTATAGATAGATGTTTTCCAAGTAATAATAGTGAAGGCGGAACAAAAACAAAACCTTTTTTTTTGCAGAGAGAATAGAATTTTATTGCACTAAACAAACATACAGAATACAGACAACATCTTCCCTTAATTTTTTCTGGAAACTAATCCAAATCCAATTTGGTAGTTTTCACACACAGGGAGCTTTCTATATATTATTGACATTTGGAGAATTACAGGAGTAGTTATAGAGCTATACCATTTGTATTTCTATGGCGGCCACTGGCTTTGTACTCTATAAGGTAATATGCACTCTATCCACTGCTCTATCTTTGGTTACCCGTAATGTGATTTGATGCGTTTTTAGTCCGTAGATTGTCTTCAGACCATGACGCATCTACAGAAGGAAGTTGGTACTCATCGGGTTTCAACGCCAAGGCAAAATCAGGAAGCGTTGGTGCTGTCTCCATAAATCTATAGTTCAGCATAAATGGACAACAAAAAGATTGATGAGCAGCATATAATAGCAAAAGACGAGAGAAAACTAAACAAACTTTTCACTACTGAAACTCACTTTTCATATGAGTATAGATCACGGTTTATCCTGACTTTACTTGAAGTGTCTTTCGGTATTTTCTCTGATAGATACTTCATTGTCCCAAAGCGCGGTGGAGTCCTGAACGAATGTGGATGGATATTAATGACTGAGATATAGATAGACACAGGTGATCCATTTACAAGGGCACAGAAGACGGATTTACCTTGACGTGGGTGAAGAAGCATTAAACGCCTCACTTGATTTCTTACTTTCTTCAAAACACTCATCTGCAGCCTGTAAGGCAGCAACCGCCATGCCATGTGATTTCTCTGTGTTTCCTTCATCAAGAATCAAGCCATGGTAGTAGTAAGCTGCAGCCTGGTATTACAAATACACAGAGATACCAAGAGTCTTGGTGAAAATTGAAGCCTTGTACAGATAACCAGAGTTTCTCATTCATCTATGTGAACTCTAAAGATCTAATGATGTCCAAACTGTACCTTAGCTTCAACATATTTCCACTTAACAAAGAGCCTATGCTTTTCTCCCCAGCCATTTGCTAATGGAAGATTCATTAAGTTATCCTGTGCCTGATCAATGTTCATAAAGAAGTGTTAGAGAGCTTTCAACCCGAGAAACCGATCATTAATTTTTGAACCGGAAAAAAAACAAAAGAAAGCCTATCAATTCTTCCATGAGCCTCTCAGAAAAGAGGAGGCAAAAGTAGTAACTAAAGCAGTATAGAATGGACTAGTGGTCACTTTTAATGATGATGATATTTCGTAATTTATGGTACAACTTAGTAAGCAACTTTACTCCTATTTTCCCCCTCAAACATGGGTGATCAGCAGACACAAGTTAGTGACACTTTTGTGATTGGTGAAATGACCACTTTCTTCTTTTTTTCTTTCATTTTGTTTGTCTTTTTTCCCCCATTAATCTAAGTGGATAATACACATTACTCCCATTAACAACACCTAATCAATCTAGCGTGTCACTTCATTATAATAATGAAAACAAATTTGGTAAGGAAAATGAATACCTGCTGCCAGTATTTCACCATTTCACATGAAAGTCTTCGTTTCACTGCGAGAGTGGCTTTTGCGCTATCAATCGCCATCCCAAGTTGGATATCAACACCCTAAATCAGAAACGCAAAGATTATAGACCTTAAAAGAGAGAAGTGAAAATGCTATCAAAATACTCAAAAGTACCTATCTAAGTAACTACTTCTAACCTAGGCTCACCAAAACTTTTGTTCACAAATAAAGTAGGTAATTACTTCTAACCTAGGCTACCGAAAACTTTTGTTCACAAATAATGTAGGAAACACATGTAGTTAAATATATCCCAACAAAAAAAAGGTTCTACCTGGCCTAATGCTTGCAAGCAAAGAGCCCGTAGAGCTCCTTCTGCAAGGTCAACAGGTAAACTTCTCCTGTAGAAAAGGGCCATGTCAATAGGGTTGATCAGAAGTATCAACAATTTTAATGGTTGACATTAAAAACTTTGTCATTAGTGAACCTTAGCTCGGCTGAAAACTGAGGGAGTACATGCTTGACAGCACAGTCAAGGTATCCAGCTGCCTTTAAGAAGATATCAATTGAAGCTCGTCTATTTTCTATAACAGCTTGAAACAAGCATAACGTTAATCCTTTAATCCATTGTTGGAGGACTAAAGAGGACTCAACACATATCAAGATTCATTTCTGGAGAACAATGTGGTGCTTATGAACTTTCCAAGAAGATGTGAGAGGAAGCGGAATCTAACGAGAAACAACTAAGATGATGAGTATTTTTGTCACAGAACGGAAGAAGTATGAGCAATTTTGAAGTTCTAACCTTCTGATACTTTTGGATGGTAGCCATCATTGGAACCTCTAGGAAGAAGCAGTAAATTGGCTTGTGACATTTGTAACATTGCCATTAGATGCAAAATCGACAATATTTCATACCAAACGTTTGACATGGCTGTTTCCTGGTAAAGGTAAATAATTTTGTCATATACTCAACACCCTTCAGTATAAAAGTCAAAATTTTAAACTGAAGGAACGATCAAAACAGCACAGTTAGAGATAAACTGCTTTGATTAACGCACCTCTTCCTCATCCTCCTGATTTACCCAGCTAAACTGCACTTTGAATTGTAAATGGCCACCTGAAACATTAAACGAATGCATGTCAGAATACATGGAACCAAACAGATCTCGATTCTGTAGTACATGAATGGTATTTTACCATCTTTAGTTAATCCTAAGAGAACAGGTAGATAATCTTCCAGAGCTTGATGGAGATCTGCGAGCGTTGAACCTCCTGCAAGAAACAATTCTGTTGAGTTTGAAGAAGGAAAGCAGGGAAAAGAGAAAAAAAAAGAGGAGAAACAGACAAGGATATTCTCACATACCATGTTGTGTCTTCCTCCTAGTTCTTGTTATCGTTGGTCCTTCTTGATTTGCCATCACAACTATTCGCGTTCTTAAAGCCGTCAGACGCTCCACAAGAGTCTTGGGCAATTGATCACCCAGTGACTGAGAAAACTCCACAGGCTTGGGTACCCTTAAACCGGGTACATATACTGAAACGTCCCCTATGCTCGTTGGCTTTCTTCTGTTTCCACCAGAGTCCTTCGGCGTTGATGCAAAGCATCCCATATCTATAGCTTAGCAAATCTACAATCGCAAAGACAATAATATAAACAGAGATTAGACTTGAAAAAAATTCTCACATCCCCCTAATTAAGGCTGACCAAATTTGATCTGTGTAGATGAGATGATCAAGCTAAAAGACAATAGGATGATCCTACATCGAACATGGTACACGGAGACGAAACTAATAAATATCCAACCAAAAACAGCCCTACTCCATTCTCGTCCACTAAATTCATAGATAAAGTTAAACTAGCTCACGAGCCATCTGCCATACTACAATCTTCATAATTCTACGTGACCAGAAAATAGAGAACTAAACTACTTTTAGACCAATGTCCCAAGGAGAAACAAACAAGCAAATGACACCATCAGATAGACGTGGTTTTCGAAAACCGGAAAACAAGAGAGAGTTTTGATTTTCTCACCTACCTCTTGACGTTTATCAGATTTATTGGCTAAAAGACATATAATTCAAGTGATTGCTGCAAGAAAGAAAAAAAAGGGACTTAATCAGCGAAAAAGAACATGTGACTCACAGAGAAAGCATGAAACTTTAAATGTTCTGTTCACAATTTCTCCACTGTGAACGAATTCAAAAGCTAAACGAAATCCCGGAAAGAGGCAACCAAAACCCATTAAAAACGAGGATTTTCCTAAATCCAGGAAGCAACTTGACATGAAAAAACGAAGACTTTGAGTGAAGGATCGTCAAGGATAATGCTAAATTAATACAAAGAGAAAGGGATTAAGAAACCTCGTAACTGATTTAAACAAAAACTTCAATCCATGTAAGAAAAAAAACCTTAAGCAACCTTTTTATCAGACTAGGCTTTTCAACAAAAAAAGGAAGAACAAAAGCATTTTTATCAGACTCGAATTAGACTCGAGACAACCAACTAGAAACCTCAAAACCCTAATTCTAAACCCGGAGGGAGAAAAGGGTATGAATCCGAGAGGTTTTGAATCTGAAAATCCGAGAAATAAAAACCTTACCATCAAAGAAAAATGCTCCTGCTCTTTTCTCATAGGCGGGATATTGCAAAAATGGAAACGAGAGAGATGGAGATGGCGTTCGATTCGAGAACCACAATGGTATAAATCCTGGCTCGAGCAAAAGGAAACGATAATTAAAGAGGATGATGATGAAAATGAGAATGAGGGTGAAGAAGACTTGAGAGGGCACCGATTTCAACTTTATGGAGAAAAAATTAATGCTCTTCCGACTTTCGAGTTACCTAGTACGGCCCGCTCATCAGATTATTAAAATTGTTGACCTAATTTTTTTACACAAAAAAAAAAATAATAATAATAATAATACAGGTAAGTTTTTTTATCTTCAATTAGAAAGTCTTTCTGCAGAATTTTGGTTATCGAAAGTCTATTTTTCGAGATGAATATGTGCTACGGAGAAACGGTCAAGATTAGTCAAGATAATGAAATATTTTCCGAAAACGCTCAAATTAAAATAAAGTTAATTAGTGATAAACCATGCACAAGAGATAATATGCAGATGCTCTTAAATTTAGTCTTTTTAAAATGATGCTTAGTTTGGTGTTTATTTAGTTCATTTATATGTTAGTTTTATATTCTTTTCGTTTCATGATATTTTATGGTTTTATTTTTGTTTTATAAAAAGTGTCGTTTTATGTTTTCAATGTATAATTTTGAACAAAAATCCAGTTTTAACTTTATTATATTAATGTATATATTAATTAGAGAGGAAAAATTGTTTAATGTATTAATAAAGAATAATATTAAATTTTTAATATGTGTGAAATATGTTAAAATGATACTCTCTCCGTTTCATATTAGTTGTCGTTTTAGAATTTTAATGCAAATATTTGATAATATTTTCAATTTTATTCATATTTTTTTAGTTTATTAATTAATGTGATCATAATATATAATATATTAATGAGGGATAAAACAGAAAATTAAATTGTTTTTTAAATTTACGTAAAACAACGATAATTAATATGAAACAAAATTATTTGTATGATGCGTTGTAAGAAAATGATATTAACTATAAATAAATGTGTCTGGGGGACGATGTCCATACGGCAATACTTATCCTACAACATGGACATGGTTGGTTTCCATGATTCTATATTATTAAAATCGGAAACTCCTTGGCACCATCCTCTCATAATCATACACATAATCAAAAGCTTTTGATGATCCTAATACTTTACTTTTTTAAAAATACATGATATACTTGTATAGTCATTAGTCAAGTGCCTCTTACGTTAAGCTTTAATTTGTATATGTAATATCATTTTTTGTTTTTTTTGTTGTGACCAAATATATATATTATCACGTGTTACGAATGGATCAACTTGGACTATTTATACTAAGTACATTCGGCTTAAACCGAATAAATATGTGCTACAACATGACATCAAACGGCCGTCACTTCCTAAAATATCATTTTGAAACTTTATATATTTTTGGTTACAAACACAAAAATAATGAGTCAAAAGACAAAATCCACCGGCCTAAGTACGTAAGCATCCCACGTCCACTTTTGTTCAAAATAATTATTAATAAAGTCAAAACATTTTCTTACACAGAAAATAACATTATTAATTTTTGTGTTGTCACCACATATAGACCACGTGGCGGTAATGATAAGCATGTGACGTTGCTATTATTTTGGGCAAGGGTCTAACGACGCAAGAAGATATTTATGGAAACCAGTGAGAGAGAGACACGTGTTCAGGTTCATGAATCGGTTTCGGTTAGGAGATCACGACTGTTTCACCGTCCCAACGGTCTGTAGCAAATTTTGAAAGGGCGGCAGTGCAGTTGGTGGCGACACGTGTCTTCAATCATTCCGTTATTTACGGTTCGTCCAATGTATGCTAGCCACTGCTATAGCTATCTCTTTTTTTCTTTTGGTGTTTTCGTCTAAGACTTGCTTTCCTTATATAGAAACTGACTTGTTTTGTATAACTAACAACAACAACACAATCTATCATTTATTATTCGATCGTTACAAGTAAACATAGATATGTATCCCCAAGTCAATTTGGTTTGGTTTGGTTTGAATACTTTCGTTTAATTAGAAAATGTATTAATCAAACAAAAATGCAGCTTACCTAGCTAGTATATATGAATTCATATGATACAATTGTTTTTTTGTTTAATTATATGATACAATTTTATTTAAATTTTGCTTTAGTATTTTTTTTTTTACTATACTTAAGAACAATATCACAACTGCTTTTATGTATTTTCTCGAGATTTTGGAAAAATAGAAATATTTTAACTTTATAAACAGAAAAGTGTGATTTGCGGTGTTTGCAAAAAATGATGCAAAGGAATGGACAAATACCGAAGACTATCTTTCATTTTCTGAGGGAAAAGAAGCACATGCGGCTGCGGGACAAGGAAGAGAATTCAGACCTGCTCTTGGTTGGATAAAAATTAATTATTATGATTCCTTTATCAATCCTGAAACATAACGCAAAGCTGAATAGGTTATTTGGGATGACAAGGGTGTGTATTTGGGTTCGGGTCAAGCAAGAGGAGTTCGAGTAATGAATGCTTTGGAAGGTGGAATACATGCTTTTGTGTTTGCAATGCAACATGCTTGGAGCAAAATATATATAAAAAATGTTATTTTCCAAGGAGATAATAAAGAAATGGCAAGTCATCTTATGAAACGAAGCAAGATTAATTTTCAGAGTTTCAATTGGATTAGTGATGCAAGGTATTGGAAGGACAAAATTGAAGAAGTCAAGATTCATTGGTCGCCAAGAGAAGCAAATCTTATTGCATATATTTTAGCAAAAGAGAGTTTACGTACCCAGTGGTGTTTCTTTCTATTTTCATTTTTTTGTACCAAATGAAAATTACTCAAGCATTACATGTTGACTATTGTAATTCGTCTTAAGTTTTAATAAATCAGATGTTATAAAAAAACAAAAATTGGGAATTTTTGATCAAACGAATATTTGACTTCTTAAGATTACAAACCACTATGTTAATTGCAATGCAGTTAATAAAGGTTTAGATTTGATATGTTTTACATTTGTAACCCCGGTTGAACTGTTGTGCATCACTCATAAACCATAATTGTTTTAATTCAGTCTGATCATTCATCGTTATACAAAATGTACTAATAATGTATGATTATCATGAGGCATGGGTCATGAAGAGTCTAGTTGAGTGCAATGTGGATAGACCCACAGCTTCACAACATGTCAGACAACTTGTTCTGGTGACTAATCAAAAAACGGATGATGAACTATATCTTACACTTTTCAATTATTTTGTTTCATCATTAGAACAATAATTGAACGAACTATATCTTAAACTTCTCCATTACTTTGTTTCATCATGAGAACAATAATAGAACGTAAACTTTCTTTTGGTAGTTTAGGAAATGATGCAACATCATAAATAGAACTTTGTTTTCAAAAGGTCGACGAGCTACAACTCTCTCACAAAATGATCATATCGCAATCAATCCACATAAAATAAAGTTTGATATCCAGAACTACATCGATTTTGAAATTTACGGTATTTAATTAAATTAACCAAAAATTGTGATTTTATTTTCTTAAACCGCCAATACACCCGAAACCAATCAAACCGACCTAATAAAAAACCGACACATAAGCTTAAATCTAATACCGAATATGGGTTGATATAGATGCAAATGCAATGATTCTAAACTACGCTAAGATTATTGATGATCCAAAGGATCACTAATGATAATTAGAAGTAGATTGGGAGATTAGAAGGCGAGATTTCCGTTAATAAAACGAGTTAAACTTAATTTTGAAGCAAGTCGGGATTGAGAAAAATAGATCGGGTATTATGATGAACAGGTCGGGGACCGTATTCTTTGTATTAATGATCGAAAAAAGTGGACGGTTTAGATTTACGAACTAGTTCCAACGGGAAACCAGTTCGGTGTTCTAAACGGCGTTGCTACAACAGTGCAATGGAAGAGAGAGAGAGAGAGAGAGAGAGAGAGAGAGTGTGTATGGTGAGAGCAATGAATTCAGGGATCCCCTCATAAATGTATGCTAGGGGGTATTTATAACAAGGATCTGCTGCCTGCTCCCCGCGATTCCGGGGTGACGTGGCGCCTCCAGCGCTTCTCAGGGGTAAGGTACCTTGAGGCGTGCGTTCCAGCTTATTCGGCGGATAGGTTATGATGAGCTTGTTGCCGAACTGCTACACATGTAGGGCATTGTTCGGAGAGCTGCTCTCCACGTGTCACCTTCTCCCTTGGTCCCTCTGCGCAGAGTTGGTGAGATGTCAGCGCGAGCTCGATGCGCACTGTTTACTGAGCTGCTCCCCACGTGTCACCTTCCTCGATCCCTCTGCGCAGGGCTGGTGGGATTTTCAACGCGAGCTCGGTGGGTCCCAGTATTGACTTTTAGATGGGCTTAGATTTTGATGGGCTTTACTTGTTGAGATAGGCCTAGCTAATTGGGGGTGTTAAACCCACCTCCAACAATTATCCAATTGTTTGGTTAGAAAATTAAACACTCTTGTTAGTTTTTTTTTTTACGGCAAACTACTATTTCATTAAGAAAAACGTGATGATACATAATCAGAATACAATCGAGGACTTAACCACAATGAAACATGAGTACAACTAGAATAGGTCTGGGCATTCAGGTATTCGGTTCGGTTCCGAGTCTTTCATGTAGAAGAACTTTGGACCCATATAGGAACCGATAAGATTTCGGTTTGGTTTCAATCGGTTCCAGATTTTAATTTTGAGAACCGATAAATACCCAAATTTTTTTGTTTATGATTCGGTTCATATATTTTTTAGCCAAAATATACCGAAAACCTGAAAAAAAATTAAAAGATATATTCGTAAAACCAATAATATACCCGAAATACCCAAAAAATTAACTAATATTTATGGGTATATAATTATACTTCGGATATTTTGGGTATCTGATCGGTTCTCGGTTCGGTTCCGATTCTTCGAGTATAAGAGTTTATGATCCATCGAGTATATTTATAGGTTTCAGTTCGAGTTCGGTTCCTCTTAATCGGTTCGATTCGGTTCTGGTTCGGTTTTTCGGTTCTTCGGTTCCGGATATTTTGCCACTAAAACATGAGTGTTAGTAGTAGTAACTAGTAAAAAGTGTTCATAAAAAAAAATGTTGGGGAAAAATGTAACTGAGATGTAATAATAAAAGGCCTCAAAGAAGCCCATTAAAAAAAATCAAAGCCTCTCTCTCTCTCTCCTTCCATCGCCGTACTCTTTCTCTCAGTCTCTTTCGCTATAACCCTCGCGAAGGGTTTATCTCCCAGTGATTTCTGGATGATGCGAAGGCTGGTTGTCTCCTGTTTTCTTCGTTCTAGATCCTCCTTGCATCTCTCGACAACACCACCAGAAAGGTCCGCACTTTTCTCTCGCCTAGGTTCTTCTATCCAAATCGGCAAAATCTCTCCTCAAATTAGCTATTCTACGACTTTGTTAAACCCATCAATTGAAATCAGCCGTAGAGAAAGGGTTTCCGAAGATCAATCACTGGCTTCTTGCAAGGGAAATGATATTAGAACAACGGGTTCTAATCACGCGGTTGGAATCCTCCACGAAGCAATAATGGCGAATTTGAATGCGTTTGATGATATGGAGAAAGCCCTTGATGAATCCGGCGTCGATCTGACAACTCCGGTGGTATGCAAGATCTTACAAAGGCTTCAGTACGAGGAAAAGACGGCTTTTCGGTTCTTTACTTGGGCTGGACACCAAGAACATTACTCACACGAGCCTTCTACTTACAATGAGATGATTGATATATTGTCAAGCACCAAGTACAAGACCAAGCAGTTTAGGATTGTGATCGATATGTTAGATTACATGAAGAGAAACAACAAAACCGCTGTTCCCACGGATCTTCTGCTGGAGATTCTCAGAAAGTACTGCGAGAGGTACCTGACTCATGTACAGAAATTTGCCAAGAGGAAACGGATCAGAGTGAAGACGCAGCCGGAGGTTAATGCTTTTAATATGCTTCTTGATGCTCTGTGCAAGTGTGCTCTTGTAAAGGATGCTGAAGGTTTGCTTAAAAGGATGAGGCACAAAGTCAAACCCGATGCGAATACATTCAATGTCTTGTTCTTTGGGTGCTGCAGAGTCAGAGACCCTAAGAAGGCCATGAAGCTGCTCGAAGAGATGATCCAAGCTGGTCATAAGCCGGAAAATTTCACATACTGTGCTGCCATTGATGCTTTCTGCCAAGCTGGAATGGTGGATGATGCCGCTGAGTTGTTCGAGTTCATGATGACCAAAGGCTCTACGGTTTCTGCTCCGACAGCAAAGACTTTTGCTTTGATGATTGTGGCGCTGGCAAGGAATGATAAAGGGGAAGAATGCTTTGAGCTAATCGGGCGTATGATAAGCACGGGTTGCCTTCCCGATGTGTCAACATACAAGGAAGTAATTGAAGGTATGTGTACGGCTGGAAAGGTTGAGGAAGCGTACAAGTTCTTGGATGAGATGAGCAATAAAGGTTACCCGCCTGATATAGTCACTTACAATTGCTTTCTTAGGGTACTGTGTGAGAATAGAAAGAGCGATGAAGCACTTAAACTTTATGGAAGAATGATAGAGACGCGTTGTGCTCCTAGCGTCCAAACATACAACATGCTGATATCTATGTATTTCGAAATGGATGATCCCGATGCAGCATTCAATACATGGAAAGAAATGGACGAAAGAGGCTGTGCTCAGGACATTGAGACCTACTGTGCTATGATCAATGGGCTTTTCGACTGTCACAGAGGTAAAGAGGCGTGTTTTCTTCTGGAAGAGGTTGTTGATAAGGGACTGAAACTGCCGTATCGAGCCTTTGACTCTTTTTTGATGCGTCTGTCTGAGGTTGGTAACCTCAAGGCAATCCAAAAGCTTTCTGAGCATATGAAGAAGTCTTACAATCATAGTATGGCTAGGCGTTTTGCACTCAGTGAGAAGAGAAAAAGTACAAAGCTCAGAGGGAAGTAATGGGCACTGAAAACTGATGATCATCACACTTTTTTCAATGGGAACCATTCTCAGAGGTGCAATGCGAATGTGATTTTCTTGCCTTTGAGAGAAGTTCTTCCAGATGGTGGATCCCTGGAAGTTGATCTCTTGCGAAATGTCGTTTATTACCGTCTCCAATTCTGGAACAAGAATCATTTGTCTCAGAAGTAAAGAGACATATCAAGGTCAGTTGTCTAATGGTTATCGTAGCGGAATGTTTTGTTTCTGTCAGCACCTAATTGGTTAAGTACTCGTACAGTTTAAAAAGTGAAAACCGATCTGGTATGCTGCCGGTTAAGTGTAATCAGGATCCGGTTTAGTTGTATGAGTCTTTCTCGAAGAAATTGAGACTGAAGAAGGCTTCTCTCCTAACTAACCAATAGAAGAAGAAACGAAGTTGGTTATGGCTCCTTTCCCAACTAACTATCTGTTTTATTTATTTTTCCTACTCAACTTTACCAGCAATTATTTCGGTTTTGTTTTAAATAAATCAATAAAATAGACAAATGGGAGAGATGTTCGAATAATCCCCACGTAAATGTAACTGATTATAGGGATGACTGTCTCAAACCCTAACTATTTCCCCCCAAACTATTTACCTCTTTATAAATCCCCCAAACTTATAATATTCATCTCTAAACCACATAATCTATTTTCTTATGTTTAATTCCACCTCTTTAATCAAAATCATAAAATCGAGTTTAAGTAGCGTTTAAGAAACAGTGATTGCCCATAATAAAAAAATCCGATCCGTTTTTGAAAAAAAAAAATATTTGTTTCTGATTATTTTGAATCCCTTCCTCATCGTCATGAGGATCGTCTTCACTTGCTTCTGATTATTTTTCTTAATTATTGTTTGTTTCTTATGCAAGAGGAACAAGTTGTAGGATGGTGTTTGTATTTTTGTGGAGTATTTTGATCTTAATTAAGAGGGAAAAAGTGATTGCATGGAAGATACAAATTGCAGGGTGAATATTGTCGATAATTGGATCTGACCCAGAATTAAAAAAAAAAACCGATCCAGAAACTCAAGTTTCGGATCCGACCCGCCTTAAAAAAATCCCGACTCGACATGAGTTAGGTTTCACGATAAAAATTGGTGAAAACAGAGTTTGAGTTTGACGACAATTTTCTGCAACTCACGACAATTTCCTGCAACACATTTGTCTTCCACTTTTGTGTCACATATCTGCTTGAAATCACATATTGATCTTTGCTTCAAATTCAACAATCCTTGCTTACTTTCCAAGACAACGTGATGGAGAATCTCTTGTATGAATGAGATTTTGTTTGATTTTGTTTTTTTATTGTTTCTCCTCCATTTTCGCTATTGAGTTTTGGTTATTGGTGATTGAAATTAAGTAGTTAGTTTAATCAAAATTAAGGAATAGGAAAAAATGTTAGTTTAAGCAGATATGTTAGGTTAATCAAAATACACCACCTGCAGAAAAAATGTTAGCTTAATCAAAATTAAGTAGTTCAACGTGATCTTGAAGAAACCAGAAAAGGAGTGAAAATGATAAACATAGGTACAGCAAAACATCTTTAATCCAACTCTTGGTACAATACAACAAATGCTAATTATTAGATTCAACATACATTTTAACCATCTTGGCACACGATAAAACAGAGTACAACACAAATGCTAAATTTTTTTTTAAAATCTGGGTCAGATCCGATTATCGACAATATTCACCCTGCAATTTGTATCCTCCCTGCAATCACTTTTCCCCCCCTCTTAATTAAGACCAAAATACTCCACACAAAAACAAACAGCATCCTACAACTTGTTCCTTTTGCATAAAAAACAAACAATAATTAAGAAAAATAATCAGAAGCAAGTGAAGACGATCCTCATGACGATGAGGAAGGGATTCAAGATAATCAGAAACAAGCAATTTTTTTTTCAAAAACGGGTCGGGTTATTTCAAGTCGGATCGGTTTTTTTATTATGGGCAATCACTGATTCTTAAACGTTACTTAAACTCGATTTTATGATTTTGATTAAAGAGGTGGAATTAAGCATAAGAAGATAGATTAAGTGGTTTAGAGATGAATATTATAAGTTTGGGGGATTTATAAAGAGGTAAATAATTTGGGGGGAAATACTTAAGGTTTTATAAGTAGAGGGGGGTTTTAGGCAGTCTTCCCCTGATTATATGATGTTTTTTTTAAGTCCCAACTCCTGAAAGTACGAAACATATAAAGTTCCGTTTTGGACAAGAGAAAAACTAATGACGTGCTTGAACACCAAATGTTTGACCACTTTTATTGCTATTTTAAACATTTTCTGACTAAAATGTTTGACCACATAAGACGCGAATGTAATTGTCAATATTTTTGTATAAAAATTGCTCAGTAATTAATGAATGAGTTTATGCCATCACCTCTATAACCTCTAATTTGTTTGAATTTTATTTTACACAAGTGTTAAGTTTATTGAATATGCATGAAAGAAGGTTAAGGATGAGAAAATGGTGCGATCATAATAAGCAACAAAGTATATATAGCGGTTCGATCATGTTTTTTAATGGTAATAATTTGTGTGTCCAATAACAAAAAATGGTAAAATAAAATCAAAGTGACAGTTCGTTTACCGAAATGGCAAAACAACAACAATCAAGATTCTGTTTTGATTCTTGATGATACAGAGAATGTAAGTGGTTTGATTTGCATGCTCGGCCATAAGGACAATCTAATTGTGATAGAAAGATATCACTTGATGAGTAGCTAGAACTCTATGTATCTTTAATTTTTTATATTGGGAGTTTTCTATTCGATCTAATTTCGTTTTTTCTGTTTTTTTTTAATCATGTAATAAGGTAACAAAAAAGGTTTTAGCACATTAATTATGGAAAAAAATGGACGGCGAAACATTTAACAAAAAACTGTAAATTTTGAGACCATGGCGAAGCCACAACCCTTTTGTGGAGTCTCTATCTTAATTAAAGTCTGATTTTGTTTTATTTTGATTTTTGCTTTACTTCTTTGATTTCTTTGTTGAATTATTAACGTAATTAAGAGGTTTAGAGAGTTTTATTTTTGGTATGTGTTTAAGCTCTTTTTTTTGGATTTGGTTGTTCAAAGGAGCAACAATATGTGATCATGAGTTTCAGGAACTTGCTTGGCTAGATCAAATGCATCATTGTTCCAATTGTTCACCAAGATGTCATCAGCACTTTCATATGGATGTTTACCCTTAGCTATAGCATAACTGATAACACATCCAACAGTTAACACATCATTTGCATAACTTTCTGATTTATTTCTCTCTTGAAGTTGTTCTGGTGCTTGCCACATTTGATTATCAGAACATGCCCGTTTTATAGAGAGACACACTTATTGTTATTTCTAAAGTTTTTGATCATTCGATATAACAATCATTATATATTAAAAATTCACAAGAAACTTACTGATAATCTCATCATCGGGATGCATGCTGAAACTCATACCCCCAATTTTTGCAATCAAGTCATTCCCTTTAGCTATTATATGCATATCTTCAGGGTTCACATTCCGATGGATAATTTTTAAACGGTGACACTCAACAACACCAGAAATTATATTCTTGATTAGACTTCTAAGGAGAAATTATATTGACGACCTTAGACAAATATGAAATATGGATCTTTTATTTATATCATAAAAATATAACAAAAATTTAAACATTAATGATTATGCATGGATCGTATTCGTATACGTTTAGTATCAATATTCATTCGTGCAAGTTTTGGACATATTTTTATTTCAAGATCAATTTCAAACATGTGATTTACATTTCTACATTTTTTTACCCAAGTCCAAAGCTCTCATAATTAATAACTTATTACACAAACAGAAAAATCTCAATGACAAGTTCATATTAACTACAAGTTCATAATAACTACTTACACAAACCGAA
Organism: Eutrema yunnanense; assembly: GCA_002933935.1. Taxonomy (NCBI): domain Eukaryota; kingdom Viridiplantae; phylum Streptophyta; class Magnoliopsida; order Brassicales; family Brassicaceae; genus Eutrema; species Eutrema yunnanense. The sequence goes on along the minus strand of PKML01053004.1, from coordinate 315,350 downwards.
AAATCTCAATGACAAGTTCATATTAACTACAAGTTAATAAAGAAGTTAATGTGTATTAATGTTTTATTTTTACTGTTTTTTTTTTTAAAAAAAATTTATGATGTGTTATCTTTTAAAAGCACAAAAATCTAATAAATCGTAAATATGTGATATTTTAGAATGCCAAAATAAGTTTAGATTATGAGTCAATTTTGTTAATCACATAGATATAGATAAAGACTTTACTTATTTATTTATATAGATAATAATATATCAATGGCTTGCCATAAAAAAAAAGAGATAATAGATCAAGGCTTATAGATAATAATAGATCAATGGCTTGCCATAAAAAAAGGATAATAGATCAAGGCTTATAGATAATAATAGATTAATGGCTTGCCATAAAAACATCGCGACGATGAAATCAAATTTATTTATCCGATGATCCCTACTCTAGTTAGTGTTAGTTGTTAAGGCTTCGGTGTTAAAAAGCAGAATTAACTTAGCTGAACAAAAAAATATTTCTAAAAACAATTTTTTTATTTATTAGATTCGGAAGTAATCTCATGTCCTTAACGAATCCCGACTAATCTTCCGAGCGGGCATAAGGCCGCTCAGTTACAATCCATCAATGTTCAAAAAGACGCTAGGCGCTAGGCGGGCGGTCGGGCACCGATTTGCGCCTAGGCCGAAAAGCGATGATTAATCACTGATTAATCAGCGATTAATTTTGAACATTTTTTTTAATTTTAAAGTTTATATGTATATAAGTTATAAGTTATGAATATATGAATCAAAACAAGTATGAAATAAGTTTTTTTTATTACCAAAGTAACAAAACATTAGGAAATTAAGTTCAAATTCACATATAAATTCCAAAAACAAAAAAGAAGTACAAACATATGATGCAAAAAATATATTTGTCTTGATATTGAGAGACAAAAAAAAAGTACAAGGAGAAAAAAATCTTCATCATCTTCTTCAATGATAAAATTAGCATGTGTGTTGTACTTCTAGATGTATTTCCAAAACTTTATAATAATCCGTTAAATAAAAAAAAAAAAAAAAATGTTGACTTTTTGAAAAAGTCAACGATTTTTTCGAAAAAAATCATAAAAAATCGTTGACTTTTTTTAAAAAAGTGTTAACCGCCTAGACACTAATCGCGGCGGTTCACCGCCGACTAGCGCCCTAGGCGGCCGCTTTTTAGAACATGGAATCCATGTGACCAATAGTTAGTTTGATAATTCCGCATCTGGGGAGACTCGATCCCTGACCTCGACCAACAGAGTCGAATCTTTCCCGGATGGGAACCACCCCACTACAACCTCTTGGTTAAAAAAAAAAAAAAAAAAAAAAATTAAATTAGCCGAAAAAAAGTTAGTTGTATGGTGTCCACGTTGGCATATATATAGTTCGAATTAAGCTTTGATTAATTAGGTCTGAAAGGTTATCAGAACCTATCCATCAATATTTATATATGACCTGCCATTTAACCAGAAGTCCACAACATTGTTACCAAACTCTCTCCTTCTTCTCCTGTTTGTTTTGTATTGTTTTTTTTATTCGATTTAGTTTCAAGAATTTATTACATATAATTTATATTTCAAAGTTTGAAAAAAAATGATGATATTTTTCAAAGTTCGAAAACATAAAATGATATTTCAAAGTTATCTAAGCATCTCTAATCAGCATCGCCCGTTAACTAATAAGACAGGCAAAATACAATAGCTGGAATCCACATATTATGGAATAACAAAGAACTCATGATCTATATCTAATGTAATTAATGTTTCTAGATTAATTTTCCATAATATACAACGCTCGTTTCAAAATAAAAACACACATAAATTAATTACAATGTGGATAAGTAATTTTTAGAGAAATACCCTCAAATAACACAAAAATTATTTTTTGTTCCAAAACTAGCACCCTAAATTTAAAATACCAAAAATAGCACAATTAATTATTTTAAAATACTTATTTACCAAAAATAAATTTAAAATAGAATTAAACATTATGTTGGGGTTCACTATTTCCAATTTAGGGTTTAGTTTTTTCCCATTAGAAAATGATTATAAGTCATTTTTATATTAAATTTGTGCTAATATTGTCAAAATTGGTGCTATATTGTGATTTTCACCCTTGGGTGCTAAATTTGAGAACTTTTAGTTTTTTTGTGCTATTTTGTAGAATTTCCCTAATTTTTATTATGAACGAAATAAAAATTAATATTTGAAGAAGATTATCGCAAACGAATACATTACTATTATTAATAGCATGTTTTCGTAGTTTCTGATCGAAATTTAACCTACTTTCTTAAAAATAAAACTATAATACAAATGAATAAGATATATATATATATATATATGCATAAAATTATGTATATATGTTAGGTTAAATTAAAAAAAAGTTTCAAAGAACTATAACTAATTCACAAGGATATCAGTTTAGGAGATCAAATATGAATTTATTCTATGTAAATACGTAGGTTGCCCAAGATTACACAAACGTAGATGAGTATTGGTGGCTTGAAGTAGCGGGCGTAGGTTAGAACTTAGAACTTAGAGAAAAACCTTAAACTAATTCTATACGAAGAGACGTTGAGAGGTTAACGAAATTCAGCCCACACCAAGCAATCTCTACCCTTATATATATTCTTTAAATTTAAATATATGCCATATATATATATACTATATATGAACTAATTATTTAAAATGTAAGTTATAAAAACAAATTAAAAGAAAAGAAAAGTGTAGATTACTTTAAATGGGCGTTGTGTTGGTTAGGGAAGACGTTGGCATCAGTCGCCGATGGAGAGGTCCGTCCAAACCCTCCCGACTCTCTAACGGATCTTATTTTATTTTATTTTTCTCCATCTATATAAACTCTCTCTATAATAGACTATATAGTATATATATATATACGTATACGTGCTGTTGCTCTTCACCTTTCTTCTTGTTCCCACATACCCATCTTCCCCAACCTTTCCTCCAAAAAAACTTAGGGTTTTAATATCGATGATATAACATCTCTGTGGTTTCTTTTCTTGTGATATATTTTGTCTCTTTATTAATTCTTGTATTGGTCTCGATTGATCGGTACACTTTGTGTTAGATAAGTAATTAGATAGATCGGCGTGATCAAGAAGAAAAGGATCATGTGTAGTCGAGGCCATTGGAGACCAGCGGAAGACGAGAAGCTAAAGGATCTGGTCGAACAATATGGTCCTCATAATTGGAACGCCATAGCCCTCAAGCTCCCTGCTCGATCTGGTAATTAATTATCTTCTAGGGTTGGTCCATGTATATATATATATTACAAAACTAGGGTTTGACATATATAAAAATAAGATGTTAATTAATTTGTATATGCAGGTAAGAGTTGTAGATTGAGATGGTTTAATCAATTGGATCCGAGAATAAACAGAAACCCTTTCACGGAAGAAGAAGAAGAAAGACTTTTAGCCGCTCACCGGATCCACGGGAACAGGTGGTCCATCATCGCTAGACTTTTCCCCGGGAGAACTGATAACGCCGTCAAGAACCATTGGCACGTCATCATGGCTCGACGCACACGCCAAACCTCAAAGCCTCGTCTTCTTCCCTCGACGACTTCGTCTTCTTCTCTAATGGCGACTGAGCAAATCATGAGGTCTTCTGGTGATCGGAAGAGAATACATGGAGACGTTATCAATTACCCTTACCAATTCTCTCATATCAATCATCTTCTGTTCCTCAAGGAGTTTTTCACCGGAAAGATCGCTTTAAATACCAAAGGTAAACTCAAAACGATGGACCCGTTTTCTATAAATTAATGTGTATACATGTTCATATATGATTGTTGGAAGGATTAGCGATTATGTACTCAAAATGTCATAATTAACTTAATACTTTTGATCTTCCTTTTTCTCGATGCAATCGCAGCAAACCAGAGTAAAAAGCCTATGGAGTTCTACAATTTTCTACAAGTAAACACGGATTCAAACAACAGCGAGATTATTCATCAAGATTTAGATCAAAGCAACCCTAATGACTCGGGAAACAAAAACGAAAGTCGTGTTCCCTTCTTCGACTTTTTGTCTGTTGGAAACTCGGCCTCCTAGGGTTATTAACTTGTGTTGCGGTTCATGTATACATACGTACGTAAGTCCTAAATTTCTAGCTTAGCTAGTCCGTATACGTACGAGACTTTAGATCGATAACATGTATATTTAACGTTTGGTGTATAAAACCACTAATTATTGAGCTCTAATCGATCTGAGCGAATTGTTAAAAAAAAAATATCAATGTCATTGTATCCACACCACAAATTTTCAGTCGGTTTATATGAGATGAAAGTAATGTCTAATCATACAAATCTCTTACCAAGAACAATAAACATATAAACTTTTTTATATATATATGAATGGGATCATATAAATCTTACGGCGGCGTTCTTAGTTTGGAGAAATAATTAAAAGATGGTTTTTGTGGTTAAGTAAAGAGAAAAATTTAAAGATGTCGTGTACGAAGAAATAGATGCAATTACATCAGCGGACTTATTCAAACATATCGCTTACGGTCAAGATCATGCACAAATGAAACTCCTACATTCATACAGTTCCTTGCAACTATCCATAACTTATTATGTGAATATATATTCGATATATATACAGTGAAAAGTAGATTCCCTGGTATAAAATTTAAAGATAAATGTCACTGCAAGTGTGCAATATAGTTCGAAGTCATGTTAGTTTATAAATGAGTGAAATGGTTCCTGATTTTTACGTACTCTATCAGATTTTTTTTTTTTTTTTTTAAAAGACATTTTATTAAAACACTATTTCAAAATGATATTTTGTTTAACTCATGACTTCAGATATTTCATTAAGTTTCTTCTCCCTATCAAATATCTTGAGCAGGTTAGTAAACGTTTTTCACTGTATTTTTTTTTTTCCATCTAAATCACTTTTGTTAGTTATCAAAAGACATGTCATTGTTTACAATTGTTTGTAGAAATTGAGGACAAGTATGATATAAGGACCATGGACTATTACATTGTATAGCTTTCTTGGCCAGAAAATCTACACATGTATTGACTTCCCTATGTCGAAATTTGAAAGAGATTTCATCGAACATGGGCACCCAGTCGTGAATCGAATCAATATAGTGTTGCACCCAAACGTTTTTCACTGTATATTTAGTTACTTAGGGGGCAAGAGCATTGAGAGTGTCTCAATGAGACAAGAGAAAACAAGAGTGTCTCAAATGAGACACTCAAAAAAAAGTTGAGACACCCTCTTGATGAGGTGTCATTCTTATATTGGTCCAATTTTTTTTGTTTGTTAACAAATTTAATTGTTTAATTAAAAAAAAGAAGATATTTATTGGTGAGACCAATGCAGATGGCCTAATACTATAGAATTATAGGTCCGGTTTTGCCCATGTGCCAAAGGTGCAAATGCATATGGACCATTCTATTTTTTGCAAAAAATTGTCTTAATTTGGGATCGAAAATTTTGCTAAAATTATAATTTGAGAGTGTTTCGTAAAACCTGTCTATAAAACTAGAAACTGCACATGGCCCAATATTTTAATGAACCGGATAATACGAGAATAGGAAACTACGTACAAAAATAATTGATTTTTGGTTAAGCATATTTTTCTTTTCAACAATATGTATTATACGATCTAAATCGAGTAATGGGGTCCTAAAATTTTCAAGACACCATAGATACGAAAGAAAAAAATTAGTCTTATTTTTAAAAACATAAAAAAAAACTATATCAGAAATGACTATAGAATACAAAACAATAATTTATAATAAACACACACATAAAAATTAAAAACGATTTTTTTGGTTATTCTCACGAAAGTCCTTTTTCCAATAAGTGTCTAGACTGGCTAATACATCGAGTACATTAGCATAAATTAATAGACCACATATCCTAATAAATCAAACAGATTTAGTTTAAATGTTTGCACGTCTTTTGTGTTTTTTTTTTGTAACGAACACAATGTAGTACGCAAATTATAAAGGTTTTGATGAAGAAACTTGTTTAACTGAATTTTGTTTATGGTGAAGTATAATAACGGAAAGACGAAATGGATGTTGGAGTATAGATATGATTAAGTTGGGCGTAGTTATCAGCCACCAAGAAAGATATTTCAAGGCAGCAAATAAAAAACCTTAGTTAAAAAAAAACGAAGATACAAACAAAAAAAAGTTAAAAATAATGGGATGTAGTTGGAGATAAAAAGCATACATCTTGATATCTAAGTTGACACGACTTATAACCACACCTTCTATTTTTTTGTTTTTTAAGTTTCTCTTAGGGGTGATTTATAAGAACTAGCATTCTAAATTTTTGATAATTTTGTTAACATTTAAATTACTGTTTATGGTTTTTTAGCATTTTGTTACTATTTACGATAATTTAGTCCATGTACAATATGGCGTGTACGCTTATGAACGATACACAGATAGATAGATAAAAAAATATTTTCGTCATTTATACAATAAAATAAAAAATTAAGTATTAAATTTGTAAAAAAGTTGAATTAAGTGTTAACTGCTCCAAATATGTCTTCTCTTAATCCAATCTCTCTAATTTCAATTTTAATTTTTTTCTTTCTTAAATTTGGTTTCATAATCACTCCTACACAGTTTCCTCGTTGAGTTAATTATGTCCGTCATCACGTATATAATCTCGTTTTCAATTTAGAAGTATCGAGCCAAAAAGTATAGTTTCGAAGAACTTGAGTATTAACTTGCAATAGCTGACAAGTGATAAGTTTTGCGTAAATCAGCACACGTGTGATAATCCTCTGCTATCTGGCCGTCCCGGAGCCTTAGATCGCCGGCAAATCTCATCGCGCGTATCAACGGACTCGTTCCCTAACCTTTAATTGCATTTGTTGCAAACGCAAACGCGAAAAAGCGTTCCATTCTGGCGTTTTGGTTCGTGCAACTGTAACTCCGTCTGGATCGCAATTAACCCAGCAAATGAACACATTCTCAAGTTAGAGTAAAGATACGCACGGATCGTCGTCTTTCTCTTCCAAAACACGAATCAAACTCGAGATTAGGAATCTCCTTAGTTCGAAGAAACCGCCATAGATATGGCGACTAAGGCGGCATCGTCCTCTTCAAGCCTCCCCAAATCTGGAGCCATCTCCAGAGGCTACAATTTCGCTTCCACTTGGGAACAGGTAATCGCGAGTTTCTATCACAATCTGAGCTCGAGATCCCGCCATTAGATCCAGGAAAATCAACTGATGGTGTCCGGATATGGATCCTTTGTTCAGATGAAATGGTTGGATCTGAATATCAGAGATTCACTGTGACGATGCCTCAATTACCTGAATCGCCGATGTGCCTGTTTTCTCTTCATATACTGAATTGTAATGTGGTTACTTTCCGTTGCAGAGCGCTCCTTTGACAGAGGAGCAACAAGCAGCTATAGTTTCTTTATCCCACGCAGTCGCTGAGCGGCCATTTCCTTCTAACCTTGTGAGTCTGAGGTTGTCTGTTCTGGTTTTTTTTTTTTTTTTGGGGGGATGTTTTCCCTTCTTTTTTTTGTTGATGTCACTGTTAGTTCATGGTTTTAGGTACATGAGCATGTTCACCGCCCCGAGAATGGCTTGTCGGTCTCAGCAGAGGACACAAACTTGGGAGATTCTGGAGCAATTGAAGCTGTTTTGGTTAATACAAATCAGGTAATCTCTTTTCCTGCAGCTTGATATTCCAAGGATCTGTCACATCTGTGAAGAAAGACCATGCTTAGCTGATTTGATAAAGAAGTTTTTATGCCCTACTATAGGGGTTGCATTTGTATTTGTGGGCATCTCTTTTCTTACATCTGTATATGTGTGTACTAATGCTTCTTCATTTCGACTTATGTTGTTTTTATAACAGTTCTACAAATGGTTTACTGATCTTGAATCAGCGATGAAGTCTGAGGTTAGTGGTTGTCATGCTGTTCCTAGGTTAAAAGTCGGAAAACATTACTTTAAATATGTCTAAATGTTTTATTATTTTCTGACATAGACAGAGGAAAAGTATCGGCACTATGTCAATACTTTAACTGAGCGCATCCAGGGGTGTGATAATATACTTCACCAGGCAGGTTTCCACCAAGTTTTGTACAATGGTGTGGCCTTACCTTTCCAAAAAATTATAAGCCAACTGTTTCTGTATTGACCTTAGGGTTTCTCCTGCGCAGGTTGATGAAACGCTCGACCTATTTAATGAACTGCAGCTTCAACATCAAGCAGTAACAACAAAGACTAAAACTCTTCATGATGCATGCGACCGTCTGGTATTGTTTTCTCTGTCTATTATGCAGCAACATGATTTTAGTGTTTCTCTTAATCTTTCGCATGTGTTTTCCCCCTTCCTGCTATAAATATCAAAATGACAAACAAAAGATGCTTACTGCATCATGGCTGATCAAGAGTTTCTGACTCGCTATTTGATTGCTGTAGTTTACTTACCTGAACTCTTTCTTCCACCTTTTCTAGTTAATGGAGAAGCAGAAATTGATGGAGTTTGCAGAAGCACTAAGGAGTAAGCTCAACTATTTCGATGAATTGGAGAATGTAAGATTTAAATACTGGCCTACCAACATAATGTTTGCATGTATTAAAGTTTGTAGTTGCTTGAGACAGTGCTCGTGTTTTACACTTTTACTCATTAACATTATCTACTTAAAACCTGGCCTACCCGTGGAATTTAGTACATAGTGTATGTTTCTCACTGAATACTGGTTGTAAAATTAGGAAGAAATACGTAACAAGGTGTTAAACTGCTCTAATATATATAATTTTTTTTTTTGCTGCAGATATCCTCCAATTTTTACTCTCCAAATATGAATGTATCAAACTCTAACTTTCTCCCATTACTGAAACGGCTCGATGAGTGCATATCGTGAGTAAATGACGTTGCATTCAATATTATGAAATTTACATTTACTACGTGGCAATTTTCTAAAAGAATGCCGCACTTAAAGTTCGTCCTACTCCCTTGAAATGATTGTAATATGCTTCTTTTACCTTGGGTTCTGTAGGTACATCGAAAGTAATCCCCAATATGCGGAGTCCAGTGTTTATTTGCTCAAATTTCGTCAGCTCCAGGTACTACGAAAGAGCCCTCACTCTCTCTGTCTCTCCTCCCTATTTCTCTCTTACTGAGAGACGCTTGGGTTTACAGTTCTTGCACATGCACTGTTTCCAGAATTTATAGGGGAGATAAGTATTTTGTAACCTCTGTTATGTGAGAAGGCTAACATTTATAATTTTTACAGTCACGCGCCTTGGGCATGATTCGAACTTACATCCTTGCAGTGCTCAAAACTGCAGCTTTCCAGGTATGTGTTCTTTGTAATATGCCTATAGTCTTGCACAGCTTACACGAAGTATGTATTTAGTTCTCGTAACTGTGTATGTACATATATTGCATATCTTTATGCATGTAGAATAGGCAGGTAGAATGAATTGTGTAGTTATGCCTAGTTTCCTGAGACAGACATGTTAATTTCATTTTCAGGTTCAGGCAGCATTTCGCGGGACAGATGGAAACAAAGCATCTGTCTCGGAGGGTGTCGAGGCATCTGTTATATATGTTCGATTCAAGGCTGCTGCAAGTGAGGTGATACCTTTTATTTTTTTTCCATGTTAGTGCGACATTGCTAGGCTCAAAATATTAGATAAGAGCAAATGGAAATCTAGCTTCTGTAGCATTATTCAACGTCAATTTTGTGCGTTTAGTGTTGAGATTAGGGCATGAGGATATTTTCTTTCTTATGACATCGAAAAAATTATTTATCCAGCTTAAACCTGTATTGGAGGAAATCGAGAGTAGGTCAGCAAGAAAGGAATATGTTCAAATCCTTGCAGAATGCCACAGACTATACTGTGAACAACGGCTTTCTCTTGTGAGTTCATTTTCTGGATTACACTATATTTTAGTTTCTATCTGCCGGTAACTATAATCGCTTGTCTATTCTTCATTTCATACTATCAGGTCAAAGGCATAGTTCACCAACGAGTATCTGACTTTTCCAAGAAAGAGGCACTGCCATCTTTGACTAGATCTGGTTGTGCATATCTGATGCAGGTATATGAAGGAAAATAAAGGGATAGATACCTCTCTTTATTCACGAGGGAGACTAGGAGTTATACCAGTTTAGTAGAAAAGGACATTGCTATCATCATAGGGGATAGATATAAGAAAATTTGAGAATGTTAATATAGCCGTTAATCTGTGTGATTTAAAAGGTCAGACGAGGGTCTCTGAGAGAGACAACGGCTGGATTATCAGCTCTTGCAGCTGAAAATATTAGAGATTGTTAGTGGACTTGGTTTTGCGAAACTTAAATTACTGCACCACATGTCTTAACTCCATTATGAATTTCAGGTTTGTCATATGGAGTATCAACTGTTTACTCATTTCTTTCCAGCATCATCAGAAGATGTTTCAAGTCTGGCACCTTTAGTGGACCCTTTGTAAGCTTTGATGTGCCGTGTTGTCCATGTTCACCATCTCTGTTTCTGTTCAATCTAGCCATAAAATAATTTTTGGTGCCTTTTATACTGAAATATAGACAGCTAATACAGATTGAATAATTTTTAGCCATAAGCATCTAATTTATCTATTTGAATACTTAATAGTTGAAACGTTGCAAATTTATTCTCCATCTCGTTCTCTGTATACCATTAGCGTTCATCAAATAATACACAGCAGGAAATTCATCCCATCATTATCGTTAATTGTGAATTAGGGACCTACATTGCTGGCATTGCCTTGATAATATTATCTTTATTTTATTTAATACTAGCTTTATCTTTATTAAGAGATGGGAAGTTGTCATAGTCGGTGGGTCCACTACACTGTAGCCAACTATGAATATGATTAAGCATATGTGATCATGTTTTGAATTTGTAGCAAATATGAACTTTTATGGCTAGTATTTTTCCAGATTGTTATACCTTATGCCATGCTTCCTACACTGTAGTTGTTGTAGTCGGTGGATCCACTACACTGTAGTCAACTTTCTTTGAATCTTAATATGACTTCTTGAAAATTCAAGTATGAGTAAGCAGAGTGATTCAGATTGTTTTCGTTTGTTATATCTTATGCGATGCATCCAATTTATTGTATTTGCTTGATTCCTGAACAGGTCTACGTACTTATATGACATTTTACGCCCAAAACTGATTCATGAAGCAAATATTGACCTTCTATGTGAGCTCGTTCATATCCTTAAAGTTGAAGTCTTGGGGGAGCAGTCCGCTAGACAGAGTGAACCCCTGGCCGGACTGCGGCCTACATTACAAAGAATTTTGGCCGATGTTAACGAGAGATTGACTTTTCGTGCCAGAACATACATTCGAGATGAGGTGCCGTATTTACCTTACCAGCAGATGTTTTGATAGTTTCTCTGTCTCTCTCACTGGCTTTACCTTACCAGCAGATGTTTTGATAGTTTCTCTGTCTCTCTTACTGGCCTTTACTTCCACATGCGTGATCTTCTCATCTGCGTCTATGTATTGAAATTTGTATGTTGTCACCACTAAAACGAATTACTTTCAACTGATAAGATGAAATTGTGTTATAACTCTGATACTGAACGACTATTAAGTGGAGAAATTTGTTAGTTTCGGCTGTGTTATCCTCTTGAGTATTACAGGGCTTTGCTTTTCTTGAGTTGCTCTGTTTGAAACCGCTTCTTACTTCTGCAGATTGCAAATTATATTCCCTCTGATGAAGATCTGGATTACCCTGCAAAACTGGAGGGATCTCCGAATACAACATCTGAAACTAATCTCGGGGTAGAATGAAATTTTTTAGACTATTTCTATGGTTTGGTAATCTGTAGTTGTATACTTATATTCTAAGGTGCAGGATGATGAAAACGCCGATGTATTTAAGACTTGGTATCCACCTCTGGAGAAGACTCTCTCTTGTCTATCTAAATTATATCGTTGTTTGGAGCCAGCAGTCTTTACTGGATTAGCGCAGGCAAGACTGCTCTATCAGTAGCTTTATTGCTTCTCATTCTGTCAAAGAAGACACACCAATTCATGTTTAGGAAAAGTTGTCTAACTGACCATCTCTTCTGTTCCACAGGAAGCTGTAGAAGTTTGCTCTTTGTCAATTCAAGTAAGCAAGCTAGAAAACCAGATTTTCCTCGCCTTGACCTTTGTTCGCTTTCCAGCTGTCCTTATTTTCATTGACATTATCAATTTTAATTACACGAAGATGTGCCATTTTCCTGTAAAGAAATTTAGTTATTTTTGTTTAGTTTAATTCCGAAGCTTGTACATATGCTCCACGTCTGCCATAGCTGAGAAGTCCACTCTATTTTGTCAAATATGCAACAGAAAGCCAGCAAGTTTGTCATTAAGCGATCAACTACAATGGATGGCCAGCTGTTCCTTATCAAACACCTCCTTATCTTGAGGGAACAGGTTATGCCTGTCTATCTTTACTTGGCTTCTTTTGCTATACAGTCAATGATTGTATTTTAAACGATACTTATATTTGTTTCCAGATTGCCCCTTTTGACATAGAATTTTCAGTCACCCACAAAGAGCTTGATTTCTCCCATTTGCTGGTTAGTTCTTTGACATTCAGGTCTACTTTGTCTGAAAGATCTAAACCTTTATCTATCGCCTTAGAGAGTGCTTATCTTTGGGGACAGATTTCAGATCTTTCTCCTCCTTCAGTTTCTTTATTTGCTGATGACTTTGCTAACTTTCTCCAATACTTGATATTATTCATAAAATGTCGTTAGGAACACTTGAGGAGGATACTTAGAGGTCAAGCGTCACTTTTTGACTGGTCTAGGTCAAACTCACTAGCGAGGACCCTGTCACCTCGAGTTTTGGAGAGCCAAATAGATGCCAAGAAGGTTTGTGATTTTCTCTTCCATCCACTATCAATTGCAGATTTGCTCCTTGTTTACATAAGTTTGTCACTCAGATGTGTTGATGTCATTTTACAATTTAAACCATGGGCATCTTTCTGCAAGACTGATGTACCAATATTGGTGAAATATTAAAAACTTAATTTCATAGTATGGGTTATTCTTCTGCTATGCTAGTAGGACCAAGAGATATGGTAAGTTTTGTAGCAGACATACCTCTATGATCTGGGCTGGATCCTTGCATTCCTTTATCTTAATGGGAATGATGCGTGGACCTTTCTTTCGCAGGAACTGGAAAAATGTCTTAAGACAACTTGTGAGGAGTTCATTATGTCAGTCACTAAGCTCGTTGTGGACCCTATGCTTTCATTCGTGACCAAGGTGGGTTTCTCTTTTTCCTTTTTCTGGGAACAATGCTTTTCAAGTTTTCTTATGATTCTTGACGTTTACTAAAAAATTAACTCAGCATCCTGCACTGTTTCATTTTCAAGAAACTTAAAAATCTCCTTCTGTGCATTACAAACCGTATTCCATTTTTTATAATTTGTGTCGAAGACATGTCCGTCTATCTAACACAATGCACCAATTATGAGAGGAGGGAGAATATTATCTAAAGAGGTTTCTTTCTTAATGGAGTAGCGTAATAGTTTTGCTTTGCTTATGCACTGTGTACTTGTATATGCAGGCCTCAGCCATAAAAGTTGCTCTTTCCGCTGGAACTCAGAATCAAAAAGTTGACTCTGTCATGGCTAAGCCGCTAAAGGAACAAGCTTTCGCTACTCCAGATAAGGTGGCTGAACTTGTTCAGAAGGTATGAGATAAGTAATGTACTCTATTGAGTTATTTTTTTTTTTACAAGGTATGTCTCAGAAATAGATTTTGGCTGCTATTTCTTGTTCCCTATTAAGCTTTCCAGGACGCAAACTTCCTTCGTTAGTACTAGAGCTACTGATATTAAAATCTCTGTTCATTAGTAGTTCTAGTACACAGGAATATAGATGCTAATGATCCCTTAGACATGCATTTGTGGTTCTTTAGTTCAAGAATTAATAACAGTAAGCAAAGGTAACACTCTTACGTTGTCTGAATGGATATGGAAAAGAGAGAATCAGCGATGGCTTTTTGCATATTTAAGATTTATTACTCTTCATAGCTCAGAATGCAAGACCACATCTCTCCACACAAAGGGAAATACTGATGTGTATCACATGCACTTGAACCAGGTATATGCTGCAATACAGCAAGAGTTGCTTCCGATTTTAGCAAAAATGAAACTCTATCTGCAGAATCCATCAACAAGGAGCATACTTTTCAAGCCGATCAAGTAAGTCCATTTCTCGAAATACTCTGCAACTTTTATCGACCATCTAAACTATCTCTGGCTTGTTTCATATGTGTGCTTGTTCCTATTCCCTTGTGCCTGAACCCAAATCTCTTTTTGCTAGTTTGAATACTAACAAATGGATTGATACGATAACCCTATTGTATATGTTTTATATTCAGGACAAATATTGTGGAAGCTCATACACAAGTGGAGTCTTTGCTCAAAGCTGAGTACTCAGCTGAAGAACAAGCCAACATCAATATGATCTCCATTCAGGATCTGCAAACCCAACTCGACAATTTGCTTTAAGGTCATGGCTCAATCAATGTTTTTGATTTCCGCACTTCCTTTGGGGTTTCTTTATATAAAAACTTGCTTCTTTTGACCACTTTTGGCTACTTTACAATGTATTCAAGAACTCATACATCTCTTGGTCTCTCAATTCAATCTATTTACGGCCAAAGCTTGTAGATCTTATGCTTATATATAAACTAGCTGTCAAGTTCTTGTTGGGTTGCTCGCTTGATGTATGACATACAGACCAAAAAACCTGTATTATGAATTAGAAAAAAAAAAATTAAAATAATAATCCTGGTTATCATCAAAGAAAAAAAAAAAAAAAACAATCCTTACATGTATAAAACAAAGGGTAATTTGGTGTTTGACAAAAAAAAGTAATTTGGGATTTATATATTTATATGGTATGATTAGAGCCGGCACTGAGAAATAAAATATTAGAAAGTAAAAAAAGAAAAATTGGTTGTACACTAATTTTGAATGGAAAATTTTGATCATTAATCACATTTTACTAAATGGTTTTTCAAAAATTTATAAACTCAGTGTTTCCAAACACATTAATTATTCAAAGCCAATTCTGGTTATGATGTCCGTCAATAGACGGTCCACACTCTAAAATATTACTAAATAATAAAAAGATTCAGACGACTTTAGTAGACTACTTTTAAATGGATTAATTTTTTTTTTTTTTTTAAATGAAAATTTTTGAATCATTTCTCGTTTTGTGCGTGTCATGTTCACGCAAGAGCCATGCTAATAATCTTCTCTATATCGTTTCAATTTTTTTTTGATTAAAAAATATATCTAGTTTTAAAATGTATTTCAACCGTTTTTGAGCAATTTTGATTAAAAAGGCTTAAACCGTCTTTCATGATAGTTTGATCTTGAAGATTTTTTTTGTTGTCAACTAAATTTCTTGTTGAATAATGGTTCTGATCCGGGTTAAAGAGTAAAATTATTTATTGAATAATATTTCATCTTTTTTTATTGTCATGATTTAAGACTTGTTACAGTAGTCCGTTTTGGCTTGAAGCAATTATTTAAATTTTTTTCAGCTGTCAGTTTAACTTCTAGCTGTCTTGTAATTGATAATTTGTTTGTATTAAATCTTTTCAGAAAGAAAAAAAGCGTTTTCGAATCTTTAGGTTTGAGCAAAATATCATTTAAATTCGGTAGAACACATTTTCGCAACAATAATAATATGTGCGTATTTACCATATGTAAAGAGCAAATAGCATATTGGAGAAAGAACCCTAATTTAAATTTAGGAATTTTTTTTAATTTTCCAGTGAATGTCCGAAAATCATTACATCCATTGAAAAGCTCAACGTGGCTTCGCCTGCTTGTTGGTCTTCGTTGATCTGTAAGCGCATTTTCTCATTCGGGTTCCACAACTTTCATTGTCTCGTTGGATCCATCTCTCTTAATTTTTGTTCTTCGGATCTCCAGCAGACTCTTCGATTGCGCGTTGGAGCATGATTTCTGAGGATTTTTAGGGTTTTCGAATCTCCTGATGAGCAAACGTGAGTCTTGTTTCCTTAAAGGGAAAATCTTTGTATTGCCTTGTTTCTTAAATGTGACTGAAATAGTCGTTTTGGCGGATTTTGATTCTCCTGATTTGTTTTGGGAGAAAGATGGTTTTTTAGAGGGTTTGCATCAGATAACATCTGAAATAAATAAATATTTTCTGTTGTTGGTTACAGGATTGGTGGGATTTTATTGCCAGTGCTTCTCCTGTATGCTGTAGAAGTTCAAATATGACGGACCAAAGCTCTCTTGATGGGATTTTAGAGTTTCTTAAGAGAAATCGTTTCTCTAAGGCAGAGGAAGCTCTGCGTAATGAGCTGAACAACCGGTCTGACTTAAATGGGTTTCTTCAGAAGCTTAACCTGGAGGCAAAAGATTCAAGTAAAGGTTCAGATGAAAGGGCTACTACTGGTAATGAACTTCGGAGCTCGGGTTCTCCAGATAGTGAAGTCTCCAAGGAGCTGATTGTGAAAGAGATAGACTGTGGGACTGGCACCAATGGGTCTGTAATCAAATGGGAAAATGGTGCGCCTGCTGAGAAACCGAGCAACAAGGAAACCATTGTATCAAGCGAGATGAGCTTCACATTCTCCAAAAACTCAGGTGATGCTGCTCCTGATGCGCGTTCCTATAAATTTACTTCAGGTAATGCTACCTTGGACCCTTATCGAAACGTTGATGATATTAGTGGTAGCAGCTTGGTGGATTCATATGCATTGGAACAGTCCAGGCATGGGAATTTGGCTGATATTGATAAGAAAATAGTGGAAACTGGTGAAGATATCGTTTTCTTTGGCAATAAGAGTACTACATGGTCTGGAAATAGTAGTAAAGGGAACTCCGGATCCAAAATAAATGAAACAAATGAGATTGATAGGTTAATTGAAAATTTTGGAAAACATGAAAACTATATGGGCAGCACTAGCTTAAGAACGGAAGATGACACAGACACAACCTCAGAGAACTGGAAAGAGTGCTCTGTTAAGACTCTTTTTCAATCCTCGAGAGGGGATGCGTCAACCAGTTACAATCTGGGTGCCAGCTCGGACAAAAGAGAGGGAAAGAAAAAGGCAGACATTAGTGATGTGAGAGCGGCAATCAAGGAGCAGGAGAGCGAGGTGGCAAGAGCTTTATTCTTTGGTAAATCTCAATCTACTTTTGATGACAAGAATATAAGTAGCTTAGGTTTTCCGCTTGTCTATGATACCCGGAAGGAAGAGTTTCCTAGGCTGCCTCCTGTTAAGCTCAAGTCTGAAGACAATCCTATGAGTCTTTACTGTGAAGAAAAATTTGAGCGTGATGGTTCAGGTCCAAGGCCAGTCAATGACGAGGAAGCCCTTCTCATAGGTTCATACCTTGATGTTCCCATCGGACAAGAAATTAGCTCATCAGGTTAGATTACATGGCAATATACAGCTGCAAAGTTTCCATTCTGACTACTGAATGATGATTAGTTTAAATGATAGTGCATGTGGTCTCTTGTTCATGATATCACTCTTCGAGATGGGCTTCTAGAAACGTGCATTTTTCTCATGATTGTCACATTGCTTCTAGTTGCATTTTTGTCCATGAAACTCTAGAAATAGCGTGTTTAATTTTGATGAACTCATGCATTAGAACAATGCATCGAGAAGTTACTGGCATCAATTCCAAAGAAAGCAAGTAATGGATAATGGTTTTGCTTATTCACGTTAAAGTATCGGCAAATGTTTGCTCTCATTGTTTTCCTTTCTTATAATTCTACTCTGCTCTTTGTTTTGAGTACTATAAGACCATGTTTGCTTTCCTTTATAATTTTGTTACTTTGACCTTAACCTTATCAAATTTAGCTGACGTGTGAAAGTAAGTTTTAATCTCCCAATGATCTCATACAGGTGGAAAAAAATCTGCTGGGGGAAACTGGCTTTCAGTAAGTCAGGGAATAGCAGAGGATGCATCCGATCTTGTTTCTGGCTTTGCTACCATCGGTGATGGTTTGAGTGAATCTGTTGATTACCGTAACGAATACTGGGACTCTGATGAGTATGAAGATGATGACGACATTGGTTATGTCAGACAACCTATTGAGGATGAAACATGGTTTCTCGCCAATGAAATTGATTATCCAAGTGATCATGAGAAAGGAACGACCCGCAGTAGTCCTGATCACCATGGAAGGGATGCAACCAAAGAAGATGATGATCAGTCTTACGCAGGGGAGGCTTCTTATTTATCTGGTGAACAGTATCTGCAAGCAAAAGATGCGGAACCTATTTCTTCAGAAAATGACCGAAGACTTACGGTCTCAGAAATCTATCCAGCTACCAAGAAAAATGATTTAATAGTCCAATATGATGGGCAATTGATGGATGAGGAAGTGCTCAATTCGATGCGTGATGAGCCTGTTTGGCAGGGGTTTGTAGCTCAGACAAATGAACTTCTCATGCTGGGTAAGAAGAAAGGCGTTAATGTCCATCGAAAATCTCATCTTGACGATGTTTGCCTCGAAGATGATCAGCATGATTCAGTCAGGTCAATAGGTGTGGGTATTAATAGTGATGCAGCTGATTTTGGCAGTGAAGTACGTGAAAGTTTGGCTGGAGGGAGCAGTGAGGGAGATTTTGAGTACTCCCGTGATCACGATGCTGTAGCATCCAGGTTTAAGCAGCTTTACTCTGAGTCAGATAAGAAACATATTGATGGATCAAACAAGAATAAACAGAGAGCAAGTAAAAATGATGGTCCAGATTACATTGTAGATAACGATTCAGGCGGGAGTTTTGATGTGAAGATTCAAACTCATGGAGGTTTTTCGTTTGGCTCGTCGCAAAAAGATGGGCAGTTGATGCATGCAGAATCTAGTAAATCATTATGGTCAGGCAATCACAAAACGGTAATCAGAGATAAGAACGCCGAACGTTTGAGTGCTTCAACAGCTACTGATGATATGGTTGCAACTTGGAGACGGAAAAGTAGTGATTCGTCAAGTTCTCGAAGTTCTGTGAAAGAAAATAATGCAACGTCCATAAAATCTGTAAACTCATCTCCCTCTTCTCTGTCAAATTATGCTTGTGAAGAAAGAAAGCATGCTGATAAAGAAGATGATAGAAATGATAGCAGTGAAAGAGAGGATGACCATGTGACAGCACTTGATGATGAAGAGGCAGTGGCTGTGCAAGAGCAAGTAAGACAAATTAAGGCCCAAGAAGAGGAGTTTGAAACCTTTGACCTCAAAATCGTGCACAGAAAAAACAGGTAAGATTTCTCCCCAACTTTTATGGTTTGAACTTTAACAGTGTACTTTCTTTCTAGTTCAAAGAAAGTAATAAAAAAACGTTTTATTTCCTATTTAGGAGAGCATGCCTTTCTGAGTCTCTGGTTGTTGTATTCAACCCAGAAACATCATGTTAGGTAGAACGATGGATAGTATATTAATTGAACTAACTACATTGCTTCAGTATTGTATTGATCAGGGAGTACTGTGTCCAATGTTGAAAAATATGTGAATATTTATTTCACTGTGATAACCTTGGATAACTATTTTCTTCTGACAAATTACACCGAAGATTAGACTAGTCAAAAAATTTTACATCGTCATAGTTTCATATATAGCTGAGTGCTGCTCTCTTATCATTTGTTTGATATTTATCAGAACTGGTTTCGAAGAGGAAAAGAACTTTCACGTGGTTTTAAATTCGGTTATTGCTGGGCGTTACCATGTCACTGAGTACCTTGGATCAGCAGCCTTCAGTAAAGCCATACAAGCGCATGACTTACAGACAGGAATGGACGTCTGTATAAAAATTATAAAGAACAACAAAGACTTCTTTGACCAGAGTCTTGACGAGATCAAACTTTTGAAGTATGTCAACAAGCATGATCCTGCTGACAAATACCATCTTCTCCGGTTGTATGATTACTTTTACTACCGGGTAAGTGATCATGTCTCCGTTGTACAGATTTATTCTGCTAGAGCATATCAAAATGGACCAGTTGTGTAACTTTAGGAGAGGTCGGAACCAATTTATCAAGTAATAAATGTTAAGATGTTGTGGTATTACCTTCTGAGAAATTGTATGTATTGCAATTTATGGAAATAAATGGGGTCATGGAATACCAAGTAGGTTTGTTGAATGGAGAAAGGGAAAAGGGAAAGGAAGTTCCTATAAACAAAAGTAGCATACTACAGTTCTTATATGAAATATACTTGGTTCTGGAGAAAGCACTCTTTCCATCTTCATAAAGTTCTATGTTTACTTGGGATTTTATGCTAGCAATGGTTAAGTTTCCCACTGATTGAATACCTTACATATGTAATTCGTCATGGAGTCATTGGAGCTTATTCCAGATTTGATCAGCATGACCTAAGAAATATGCGTATAGTTCATGTAATCATTTCATAAGATAGTTTTTGCTTTGTCGTTGATGTTATGAGCTCTTCAAGCTGTGCATTCATCTCTGGATTAGCATCTTTCTCTTCAACAGTTTTAGCCCATAGTACGATGTATATAATAGCGTGTCTTTGGGGAATGGTTTGAAATAATGGTTTCCTTGGCTGTATTTTGTAGGAGCATTTGCTAATTGTATGTGAACTGCTTAAGGCCAATCTATACGAATTCCACAAATTTAACAGAGAATCAGGTGGTGAAGTTTATTTTACAATGCCAAGATTGCAGGTTTGTCCGCTTCATAATTACCATTTACGATAGGTACATATCTAGCCGATTCCTGATCTCTTTTGGACCATTTTGTACAGTCAATCACTATCCAATGCCTCGAAGCACTTCAGTTTTTACATGGCCTTGGACTGATACACTGTGATTTGAAGCCTGAGAACATTTTGGTGAAAAGCTACAGCAGATGTGAAATAAAAGTCATTGACCTTGGAAGTAGCTGTTTCGAGACAGATCACCTATGCTCTTATGTCCAGTCGAGGTCATATCGAGCACCAGAAGTCATTTTGGGACTTCCTTATGATAAAAAGATAGACGTGTGGTCTCTTGGGTGCATTTTGGCTGAACTATGTACAGGCAATGTAAGTTCTGCATTTTCCATTGACTGGATCCATTTTTGATGTCATTGCTTTAGCATATATAATTTTAATCCAAAATATTTGGAAGTGAAACCACATTTCCACATTGATAATCCGCATAGTAATAGTGCCAATGCATCAATTCTTTCATTTATACAAACTTTTGGTGGAGTTTGGAAAAGCTAGATTGGTTGTTGATTTTGTGGAGTTAATTTTGCAGGTTCTTTTCCAGAACGATTCTCCAGCCAGTTTGCTTGCAAAGGTTATGGGAATCATAGGATTGATCGATCATGATATGCTTACCAAGGGACGTGATTCCCACAAATACTTTACAAAAAACCGAATGCTCTACGAGCGGAACCAGGTGAGTGTGTTCCAGAGACCTTAAAAGAACATTCCCTGAATGCCAAAAACTCTGCGATATGCTAATAAGAACATTCTCTCTAAAGAAAAAAAAATGGATAATAATTTTCAGGAAAGCAGCAGATTGGAGTACCTGATACCTAAAAGAACATCCTTGAGACATCGGCTTCCAATGGGAGACCAAGGATTCACAGACTTTGTGGCTCATCTTCTTGAGATAAACCCGAAGAAGCGTCCTTCTGCATTAGAGGCTCTCAAGCACCCTTGGCTTTCATACCCTTACGAGCCAATCTCTGCTTAAACTCCTGAAACAACGAGTGACTTGCTCAGCAAAAACCGCAGATTAGTGTACGTGCAAGGTTCAAGCCCCTTTGGTGCGTGAGACCCTTAGTGTAAGCTTTTGTTTCCGTTGTGGCTGTGTTCTTCAGTCAAAGGTTTATCTGAGTGCAAAGGTGAGAGATGAAAAGAAGAAGAAACTTTTGTGAAGTTTGATTAGATGTAACTCTCTGTGTTGTCAAACTTGTGATTATTATTAGAACAGATTATTGTAGTAAATCTCTTTTTCTTTTTGTATCATCTGCTGATCCTTAATTTATTATTATTACTATTATTATTATTATTTATGAATGTTTTCTTTCATGTTATATTTATTTATTGTTACAAAACCATGTATTATAATTAAAGATTATGAAAATTATAGAGAAATACCCTCAAATAGCATAAAAAATATTTTTTGTCCCAAAACTAGCACCCTAAATTTAAAATACCAAAAATAGCACAACTAATTATTTTAAAATACTTATTTACCAAAAATAAATTTAAAATAGAATTAAACATTATGTTTGGGTTCACTATTTCCAATTTAGGGTTTAGTTTTTTCCCATTAGGAAATGATTATAAGTCATTTTTATATTAAATTTATGCTAATATTATCAAAATTGGTGCTATATTTATGATTTTCACCATTGGGTGCTAAATTTGGGAACTTTTAGTTTTTTTGTGCTATTTTGTAGAATTGCCCAAAATTATATCATTAATTGAATTTGAAACATTGAAAAGCTTTTAAAAAAATGAGGTTGTGAACAATTCCGTCGGTCAGGAAGCAGAGGGAGTAATTGATTCCGATGACCACTGTCTCCGGCGCCGTCGTCTCATCATTCCTAGCTCCTCCGCTTCGTTGCCCATTCTCTCGTCATCATCCGAGTCTGACCAAGCTCTCTCTTCAAGTACTCTTTCTCTCACTCTCTCAGAGGCTGTTTTGTTTAGTTTTCATCTTCCGACCTTTCCTTTCTCTTCGGTTGTGATTGTGAAGATTCCTAGAGCCGGATGGCGGATGAAACAGCGAGGGTTTGCTTTAGCGGCGGCGGCGGCGGCGGCGGCTTCAGAATTGCCATCGGAAGGTAGAAGGATGATATTTTTTTTGAAGTGTTTCGCTCGTTTTCTTCCGTACATTGCGTTTCCGTAAACCCTGTTATGAATGTTGGTTTTTTTTTTCCAGCCACCTATGATCCGGAGCTCCGTTTGGTTTTCGAGCTCGCCACCGATTCTGAGTTGTATGAGCTTGAGAATATCCTTTTTGGTCCCAGGTGAGTTTCAGAAGCTATGTTGTGTTCTAGTGGTTTGGGTGTGGAAGAAATTCAAAGTCTTATCTTAGTTTCATGATGTTGTTTTTGTGATCTGAGTAACGTTTTGGGAATTACTTATGTTTGGTGAGCAGCTACTTCAGCCCTCTGCTGAAATCAATTCCAAACAAAGGAGGAGGTGACCGGCTAATGATAGGCCAGGACATTGAGGTGCGAGATGGTTTTATCAAAGCTCTTGAATCGAGATTCTTGTTTCTCGCTGCAGATGCTCGCTCAACGCTAAGGTAGGCTTGCTTGTTCTCTCCTTGTCATTAGACAACAATCAATAGCTTCTTGTTATGGGCACAAATAGAGGGTATTAAGTTCCCAATGAAGTAGATATGAACTTTGATTTGTCTGGAGTAATCTGTTTCATTGACTCTGTCGGAACTGCAGTCCTCTTCTTGGTGGAACTAATCTGTTATCTACTCGTTATGAGTCTTTCATTGTCTAGGGGTTGGAGGCCTTCATACAGAAACGTTTTAGTTGCGGTGAGAGATCAGTTGAATATTCCCTGCTCCAGCCAATTGCCAACCGAGGACCTAGAAGCAGAGATTTTTCTTTATCTTGTCGACAATTTCTCGAGGTATTCTGGGTGACTCATTCGTTTCGCTGTAAGCTTTTTCAGTTGAGTGAGTTTCTTGCACTCCTTATTTTCGGCTGAACCTCCTAACTTATCCATATAGTGAGGCATCAGGGATTTTTCCAGGCTTGTGGGAAAATTCAAAAGCATCAGAGGTAAAGGGGAGCTTAGAACTCGGGCTCAGTAAATGGAAAGTTGAACTACTTGCCGCACTAGAAGTAGGTGCTGCAGAGGTCCAAACTATGATTCTCAAGGTAGTCTTGTTTTAAAGGTGTTTCACCTTAACAATGCCCCGTTTCTTTCTCAGGCTGACATGTGTTTCCCTTTCTGCAACTTTCTTGCAGGGTGGTGGCATGATCACATTTGCCAAGGTTTATCAGTTGGTATGATCACACACATTTACCGAGGTTTATCAGTTTGTGTGTTTAAACTTCTTCTTATTCTTCTTCTTCCCTGAGGCGATAAAAATAACTGGTCTCGTCTGGCCCTGTATAGTTGGCTAAGAAACTATCTGGAAAAGTATTCCTTGAAGCTGCCAACTACCAGATGAGGAGAGAGATGCTAAAAAAGGTTTGCATTTGTGTTCATCCCATCGCACTCTAGAAGAATTTTATATAATCACTCACGGATCTGAGAATCTTTAAGACAATAAACCGTTACATATGTCAATACAGGGTGGACAGTTAGCTGCCATTAACTTGGAATCTCGAGCAGCTCTGCTTGCAGCAAAGCATGTAGTTACTTTCTCCATCCTATCTTATTATTATTTTTCGGTGCTATCGCATTTGAGCTATGTTGGTGACATGAACGACATTTCTCCTTACAATGTGATTTACAGTTACCTTTAATTGATCACAGGGCTTTGCAGGAGCTGCATCCAGATACCTTGGCTTAAGAACAGTGATGCAATTACTCGGGCCAATGTAGTAAACACTGCCCTAATCCTAGATTGTTTAAGATATGTATACCAAAGCTAATTGCACCTACCTGCATTTACTTTACATGCATATGGATCTCTGAATCTGGTTTATATTCGTCATAAGGTATTTTTTTGAAATTCGGACAATGATCTGCAGGATGTGGGGCACGTTACTGGCTGATTTGGTTATTCAGATGCTCGAAACTGACTACGCTAGAATCTTACGAGCAATTTACGCGTTTGCACAGGTACTTTTCTTTTCGCCAAAGCCTTTGATTTTTTTGATTTGGGTTGTTGTTCAAAGAGTTTTAAAAGGGATTGTTCGTTTGTTTTCCAGATTCGGATCACCAGGACATACAGGCTACCTTGTAAATGAAGTAACAGTTTTCCTCGAGTTTCTCAATCTCGTCAGTGTCTCTAAAGAATTATGTCGGTAAACAAATGTTTATGAACACTCACTCGTATAAACTATTATTATTCGTATGTGGTTGAAATGAAATTAGACGCTACTCGAATAGAGAAAGAGAGTGTGGTCCTCGAGTGGGCGGGCGGGCGTTAGCAATTCTTACTAACGAAAGAAAACAAATATCTGATTCCTTAAGTGGTAACGAGCGGATAAGAGACGTGAATTGTTTCTTTCTGACACGTGTATGGTCTGTGGCTCTCGAAAGCAACGGCTCTCTTTCTTTACAACGATAACCCGCCGCCTTTTCCCCACGTGGCTTTTGTCGGAATTTTAGACTATTCTATCATTTGTTTATATATTATGCCATTATAAATAATAATAAATAATTAAAATAAAAAATATAATTATATTTTAAAACTATTGATGAAAATATATAAAATATTTATTTATCATTATTTATTATTTAATTATTTTTAAATAATAATTAATCATATATATTCAAAATATATATATATATATATTCGAAATCTTTTTATATTTTTTACTATAATTTATTATATTGTATAAATTAAAAAATATTTTACTAATGTTATAAAAAATTAGACACAAAAAAATTCGTGAAATAACCACAAAACTAGAGTTATTAAACGGTGTATATTAGAGTTATGTTTTCAAGATTATAGATTTTGCGGATTAGTCTGAATAGTATTTTAGTTCACTGCAAAACGAGTTACATAGATAAATTATTCCGTTTGACAACTCTATCTATAATCATAAATTAAATATATTATAAAATTCAAATAAAAACAAAATTTTCTTAAATTTTAAAATAATTTCTTTAAAACAAATTATTCCGTGCTAAAATCCTAGTTAGTTTTATTATGCAAACAAATCTTCGGTAAATTAACCATGTTAGATACTATTAATAATAATAATATTTTACTAAGTGGAAGTATTACTGGATGATCACTTTTGATTTTCTTTTACTGTGGATGTTTTGTTTTTTTTTTTAAGGATTATACTGTGGATGTTTGCTTAATTTTCTATTGATTTCTCCAATACAACAACTAGATGCAAACATATCTAAGTGCTTTTTACCTCTGTATTGTTAAATAAAAAATTTATGTTAGTGTGGAGTGAACATCCGGATTGATCGTGACAAGTTTTGTTTTTTGTGATTGTTATTTTTGAAACATGTGTTGTAATTCATTCGTGGCCCTAGTTGAGAACGAGAGTTGTCTTTTTTAGGAAGTTTGAATAATATCACGAAACCTCTCTATTCTATATTTATATATAGCAGTCGTCCAAACCATGACTGTACGAGGCATGGTAGAAAAGCTAAATATAGTTGAATAATCTCCTGAGTTGTGGTGCTTTTATCTTCATTTTAAAAAAAAAAATTAGCTAAAATGTATCAACCAAGAAAAAGTATTTTTTTCGTTAGGGATTATTAGGTTTGGTTAGTTCGGTTTCTTTTTTGGGTATCGGATATTAACCGAATCTGAAGTTATTCATATAACAAACCCATTCGAATATTTATATAGAACCGAATCCGAACCAAACCAACTTTTTCGGGTTGATTTTGGGTTTTTA
This sequence comes from Eutrema yunnanense, assembly GCA_002933935.1. Taxonomy (NCBI): domain Eukaryota; kingdom Viridiplantae; phylum Streptophyta; class Magnoliopsida; order Brassicales; family Brassicaceae; genus Eutrema; species Eutrema yunnanense. Next base: position 288,816 of record PKML01053004.1, on the reverse strand, counting down.
GGGTATGAATTTTATGCCCAAACTATTATTAATAATAATACTTTAATAGTAGAGTAATATATATATGGTAACATATAATATCAAAATTAGTTATCTCATAGGTCACATTATTCATCACTTACTGTTTATTAATAAAAATCCATTTTAGCCCTTATATTTTTAAACTAATTACATTTTTCTTTCATATATAACACTCCAATGAAAGAAGGAGAAAAAGAAAGGAGAAGAAGAAAACATATGGTAGATAATAGTGAATGTGAAAGTGGAAGTTGGTGATAGTGTACGTGATGAAGATGGCGATTGTGATGGTGGTGATGGCGTCAAGACTGCGACAGTGGTGACAGTAGCGACGATAACGCCGGCGATCGGTGGTGATGGTGTTGATGACAATAACGGTGTCAGTGACGATGGTAGCGACAGTGACGGAAGTGGTCACCTTTTCAGTGTTTACTTTTTTTTTTATGGGTTTTGATTATTTTGATGTGTTTAATAACGTGGAAGTTAATCAATAACAAAGTTAGCTAATGGGTTATCGATATAATTATATATAACTCTGTTATGACAACTAAGTTAATACAAATATTATTCGGATATTTTATGTGTTAACACGTTACAAGTATAAGATATTATTGTAAGCACGCTATAAGTATCAGATATTATTGTTATCACGTTACAAATATCAAATATTATTGTTAACACGTTAACATTTATATAACATGTTATTACAATTGTTATCATGTTAATTATATAAGAGAATATCATAGAACATGTTATTGTTGTTAGCACGTTAACATTGTATATAATGATTGTTATCGTGTTAATTAATGCTAGCATGTTAACAACATGTTTTTCGGTAACGAATAGTTGGATGAACAGTATCACCGATCATTTGATGAACATTATCATCGGTTTCTTCTGTTGGAAAATGAATTTTCAGGCTAATGGCATTTGTTATAATTATTTAAAATTAAAGGAATATTTTTGGCTTGATTTTTTTTCTCTTTCTTACTTACTTAATTTACAATTTATTACTACTATCTACCTAATTTATGAGTTAATTAGGGGTGTCATAATGGTTTAAATGTAATGAGTTGATCCAAACCAAACCAATCCATTAATTCAATGAGTTGGAAATTTAGATCATAATGGATTATTGGTTTAAATGGTTATTGGTTTAAATGGTTATTGGTTTTAGTGGTTATTGGTTTTAGTGGTTATTGGTTTTAATGAGTTGAGTTAATATGGGTTAATGGTTTACCCATAACCAAACCAATACATGATCCTCTGTAACCAAATCGATTTCGTTCTCCTTTGATCTCTTCTCTTGAATCAATCGGCGAAATCTTATTGCTATTATTAATTTGGTAAATCTTATTGGTTTGATCTTCTTCTTCGTTAAACCTTTGAGCAGCGCTTGGTGCTTTCGGACAGGGAGCGATTATGGCGCCATGTCCGCCTTGTCTGTGATCGAACGACGACTGGTAAGGTTGAAGAATATTGCGTCTTTATCACCCAAACCAATGAAAGCTCTTCCACGTATTGATCACGTTAACGTGCTCTTGAATGACTGTGCTGAATCAAGTTACCTGAGGACTGGCGAATCGATTCACGCTCATCTGATCGTTAGGAACCAATCGTCTTTAGCTGAGGACGTATGACAGATCAATTCCCTGATCAATTTCTATGTGAAGTGCTGGAAAACTGTTCGTGCACGCAAGCTGTTCGATGCAATGCCTGAGAGAAATGTGGTTTCTTGGTCTGCGTTGATGAACGGTTATCAAAATTCCGGGTTTGATTTGGAAGTTTTTAAACTGTTCAAAAGTATGGTTTTTTTCGGTGAGTCGCAACCCAATGAGTACGTAGCCACTATAGTTTTCAAGTCTTGTTCGAGCTCTGGGAGAATCGAAGAAGGTAAACAGTGTCATTGTTGTTTTCTTAGATATGGTTTGATGTCCCATGAGTTTGTTCGGAATGCTCTTGTCTACATGTATTCTTCATGTTCGGGCACAGGAGAAGCTATCCGGATTTTGGATGATCTTCCGTATCGTGATCTTCTTGTTTTAAATTCGGCTCTTAGTGGGTATTTAGAGTGTGGTGCTTTAAAAGAAGGGTTTGATGTTTTGAGACGGATGGCTAACGAAGATTTGTTGTTAATTTGGTAAATGAAAACCATATTTAATGGGTAAACTCATTAAATGAGTTAATGGTTTGATCCAAACCATTTACTTAATGAGTTGGATAAAACCATAACTCATTTAGTAATGAGTTAATGAGTTAATGGATTGGTTTGGTTTGGATCAACCAATTTGACACCCCTAGAGTTAATCATTACTATTAACTAAAATCACTCTTAATAATAAATATTTTACCAAGTGGAAGTAATTTTTTTTTTTTTTGATAATCAAAAGATTCTGGGGTGAAACATGTACATTTCCCTAGATATGAACTAGTTTATAATATTTTAATCTGTTCTAGTTGTCATTCGATCATGTGATCTTTTGAATAACCCGAAATATCTTTTATGTCGAGAATTACCGGATGATCACTTCACTTTTGATTTTTCTATCGATGTCTCCAATACAACAACTTGATGCAAACACAGCTAAGTGCTTCTTACTTTATGTGATAAATAAAATCTTTGTGTTAGTAGTGTGGAGCGAAAATGCCTAAATCCGGATTGATCGTGACAAGTTTTGGTTTCTGTGGTTGTTATTTTTGAAACATGTGTTTTAATTCATTCGTGGCCCTAGTTGAGAACGAGACTTGTCTTTTTCAGGAAGTTTGAATAATATCACGAAAGCTCTAGTCTATATTTATATATATAGCAAATCGTCCAAACCATGACGTGACGTCCGAGGCATGGTAGAAAAGCTAAATATAGCTAAAATGTATCAACCACGAAAAAAGCATTTTTTTTTAACATCAAATAGTTGGTTGTGATATAAGTATTTTTTTATCAATCGTTTATTTAATTAACTTAAAAATTATGAGATGTAATTTATTATTGTTGGGAAGTTTGCGTTTGATAAATTACCTACCTTTTTTGTTTTCTATATCAAAAATGTTATGTTACAAATTTTATGAAATTACATTTATCCAAATTTTTGTTATTAAATCTTAAATTGTTGGAAGGAGCTTTTTATAGATATATGATAAATTAAGGGTTTTTTATATTATTTGAAACTAATTGAAAATAATCTGGACCTTACACGTGTCACTTCTGGAGAATCTCCTCTCATTATATATCACATCCCGAAGTCAGCTTTGCCAAGTTTTTAAACAAAAATTCACAAAAAGTTTCTTTAAAAGCTTATCCTCTCGAATCGGTTTCTTCTTCTTCTTCTTCTTCTTCTTCTTCTTCTATATCAGCCATTGTTATCTAAGCTCTGTTCAAACAGAGGAAGCTCTAAATTTGGATTTTCCATTCAAAATTTTCCCCATTCCGCTAATTTTGGAAGAAGGGGGAAAAAACGATAGATTGTTTTCGTTTTCTTTTTTCATTTCTAATCCAATTTCCTTCGTTTTATGATCTGTTCAAGTGGAGGAACAATCTTAATAGCTAGAGGAGAAAATTCACGAAACTACGCGAATCGGATTCGAAATAATCTCCCGATCAGTGTAACAACTTCCCGACGATCATCGTCGTCTATGGCGGTGGAAACAATGTCGATGGGATCGGATTCTTCAACTTTGATTCTAACATCAGGAGCCAGCGGTCGCGTTAGGGCACTCTTCTCGATGCGAGAGCTCAAGCGCCTCGTTACGATCATCCAATCGCTGATTCTCTTCCTGCTCCTTCCGTTTCGCGTCTTCGTTTTCCGGCGGAGGACCGGTGGTGCGGTCGTCATCAGAGACGAGAAACAGGAGAGGAAGGTCTGGGTCCCAACGCAGATCGTTGTGAGGAAGAGGAACATCGGCGGCGGCGGAGAAATCGGCGCGAGCGGGTGCAGCGTCTCGCCTCCGTCGGTTCCGGCGGCGGTGGTGGATGAGGAGGTTGCGGTTAGACGGGAGCTTGCGATGAGGCGAGTTTTGGAGGATGACGACGGCGGCGATGGAAGCTCCGTCAGAGATTTTTCGCTTTTCACGACGCAGAGAGGCGATACGTTGTTTACTCAGTCATGGTCACCTGTTTCCCCAAATCACAAGTAATTTCTCCTTTTATCTGTAAATTTATCATTTTTATTCGTCAAATTACTGATTTTTGGAAAATCTAAACAAAACAATCTAATAATGATCAATTAGTCTAATAAAGTATCAAGATATGCGGATCCAGTATCAGGATTAGACTCTTAGTTTGGTAAGCATATCTTAAGATTCATTAAGAGTAGATTAGCTGGAAAAATGTAGAAAAAGATTATCTTGCCTGTCAAAGGGAATGTGTATAGACAACAGGAGACTTTCTCTAATATGTTTCTTTCTCACCATCATTAATTTCAATGGTTTTGAGACTTTCAATTTTGTAAGCTAATCTGAGTTTTGTTCTAATATAAGCTGGTTGGTTATCTTTCATCACTTTCTTGTCTGGTTTCTTATCTTTCAGTATTATTATCTTTTTGCAGGGGACTTGTTGTTCTGCTACATGGATTAAACGAGCATAGGTTTGAGAACCCATTCTTCTAGCTATGCACCATTTGCTTTGATTTTAGATTTCTTGTCATTAAGAAGCTTAACATCACTTTCTTTTGGACAGTGGCAGGTATAGTGATTTTGCAAAGCAGCTAAATGCTATTGGGTTCAAGGTCTATGGAATGGATTGGATCGGTAATCTCCCTTCTCTTTCACCTTTTGTTACCGTTTTGATGTTCATCATACCTAAAGGAGCTTCTGTAGACTGTAAGCATTTACGTGTGTCTGCTAGGTCAAATAGAATCTCTCTTCCTCGCGCATCACACTAAAACTTACCAAAATAATATACCTAATCATGGTTTTCAACTATGGATCTTGATGATAGTCAAGGTGTTAAGGTTAATGTTATTGACATAGTGATAGTACCAAAGGTGGTAGCTTTAAAATTATTGAACATTTGGTGCGATATATGAAACACGTGATCTTAGTTAGTACCATTAAAATTACGGAAACATGAGAATGTTTTAAGATGCAGCTGTTTCATAGGCTAGAAACAAAAATTATCCAACCATGCCTCTCTATGTTTGGATGTCGCAGGGAATATTGTGATTTTGTGTTGGGGTGGTGCTTAATTCGTGTGGAAAGGTGACGCATGAACCTCATCTTTAGCTTACAGGCCAACAACTTAGGGACTGTGATTTGTAATATCCGCAAACAATTTGAACTTATAGCCTTTTTCAGGCATCTCTCTTAATGATAACTTCCAAAATCTGTATATTTGAATGTGAGTAGCAATTTTTGTTTGCTTGATCTAACAGGTCATGGTGGAAGCGATGGACTTCACGCTTATGTTCCTTCCCTTGATTACGCTGTCGCAGATTTGGTATGTCTTTCTCTATATATATTTGTAGCTTCTGAGTCGGTTTTCTTATAGCTGAAACAAACTCGCACCATGATCTTTGCAGAAATCTTTTCTTGAAAAGGTATTCGCAGAGAATCCAGGACTCCCCTGTTTCTGCATTGGACACTCAACAGGAGGAGCCATCATCCTCAAGGTAAACAACATCTTTAGACCCGTTACTATAAACTTCATATCATAATCCGATTCTACAAAATCTCAAACAATGTTATAACAATTAAGTGCAGGCTATGCTGGATCCAAAGATTGAATCTCGAGTTTCGGGCATTGTTTTGACTTCACCAGCTGTTGGTGTCCAACCATCGCATCCAATATTCGCTGTAAGTTAACCCGGAAATTCGTATAGTTCACGCATTGTCAAACAATTCATAACAATCTCTGTTTTTTTTCTTTCAAACAGGTTCTTGCTCCAATTGTTGCGTTCCTCTTGCCAAGGTATCAATTCAGTGCAGCAAACAAGAAAGGAATGCCGGTTTCTCGTGATCCACAAGCTCTTGTCACCAAATACTCTGACCCGTTAGTCTTCACCGGATCTATCCGGGTTAAAACCGGTTATGAGATCCTCAGAATCGCTTCTCACTTGCAGCAAAACCTAGAGAAAGTGAAAGTTCCTTTTCTTGTTATGCACGGTACAGCAGACACGGTGACCGATCCCAACGCGTCCAAGAGGCTCTACGACGAAGCTTCTTCGTCAGACAAATCAATCAAGCTTTTCGATGGGTTGTTGCACGATCTCCTTTTCGAACCTGAGCGAGAAATCATCGCTGGAGTCATATTAGATTGGCTGAACCAGCGGGTTTAGCTCTTCCAAACCACCAATATGATTGGCTGAACCAGCGGGCTTTAGCTCTTCCAAACCAACCATTACTATCATGTCTAAATCAAGACTTTTCTTGATTCAGACACAACAAAAAAAAAGAAAAAACAATTTCGCCGAATTTTCTGGGTTGTTGACCGAGAAACGTGAGGAAGAATGGAGTTCTTGGTTGATTTAGCAACTTTCTTGGTTGATTTTTTTCAGCTTGGAAGTTGAAAGAAGATGTAGAAAGAAAAAACCTTATATGTTTCTTGATGATATACATTGGTATGTCAAAACATTTTGACAACGGTATAATTGTCATATTAAATCAATAATATTTTCATATTTTATCTATTTATTACTATAATACTAGTTATTATATGAAATCGATATGGGACTTGTCTGTTTCGATAGTTTCCGCTTGTAAATAATTTTCTTAATTTTTTGATAATTTGTTGTGTGAATTAAGCGATTTGTTCGTCCACTACATATTTGCAAGCTAGTTAATTTAATAAAAATACTTGGATTTTTAATATGGTCATATCGGGACCTCCGGTATCTTAAAGGTAAAAAGAAATGGTAGGTAACTCTGCTGTATTAATTCTACGTTATATTAAATTACAGACAATAATCACAAATAGTATTTTGGAAACAATATTGTAATAATTAATAACACTTTTTAAAAATCGTTNTACATATTTGCAAGCTAGTTAATTTAATAAAAATACTTGGATTTTTAATATGGTCATATCGGGACCTCCGGTATCTTAAAGGTAAAAAGAAATGGTAGGTAACTCTGCTGTATTAATTCTACGTTATATTAAATTACAGACAATAATCACAAATATTATTTTGGAAACAATATTGTAATACTCCCTCTGTTCTGAATTAAGTGATGTTTTAGTAGTATGCACACAAATTAAGGAAACAATTAATTTTTGTTTTTTTCTATATTAAAACCTCATTTATTATTCATCTGAACCGATGAACAAATATCTTATAAAATGTAATTGGTCAAAAATAATAAAAAATCATTTAATTTTGCGTTGGTAAGTGAAAACATCACTTAATTGTGGAAAAAAAAACTCTCTAAAACATCAGTTAATTCAGAACGGAAAGAGTAATTAATAACACTTTTTAAAAATCGTTTTCCAACGATACAAACATGAGTTTTCTCAAAAATATCATCGACAGTAGACTTTTTTTGGAGAGCTTTGGTTTTGTCAAATTTTTTTTTTTTTTTTTTTTTTTTAAGAAGAAGAAATCCAGAACTTTAGCAAAACCACAATTTTCCATTAATCATTTGAAAAGTACGAAATGTTAAAGGTTTTTCGCTCTTGTTCAAAACTTTTATCATGATAGTGTACGATTATTATGCACTTGGATATTATGCACTTACAGGAATGTGAGATCTGTTACGATTATTTAGCAGTCTCTGTCAGGGGCTGTACGATTGGATAGATGTGGCTTCTTCTTTTTTCACTTTTCAAGTTGAAACAAATTCTCAAGAGAGAAACTCCAACTCATCTAGTGGCTCGCTTAATTTGGTTGATGTTGGTCTAAGCTATGAGCCACACCATGAGAATACAGATCATTTACATCAATCAAGTGATCCGTGGGTAGCGGCATCTTCTTTTAGCCTTTCAAAGAAAAGTCTGGTTGGTTCCATAAGAAATGATTACAGAATCAGGATTCAAGATCTTGGGCTTCTTCTGTCCGTGGATTTGGACCTTAGCAGACTTGTCCGAACGTACAGTTCAGAGCATCTTCATGAGACTGGCTATGTTAAAGTTGCTAATGAAGCGCTAATTGAAGCAACTCTAAGGACTAACTCTGAAAGTGGCCTTTATAAATAAAAAAGTGGGAGTGTTCAAAATCTCACTTATTAATAGAAACTTTCAGTGACACGACTTCGGGTTTGATTCGCTTGGCCACGCAGCTCCAACAGTTACTTGCTCCTGATTTTGGAGGAATCAGCTGTGCACTTGCAGACTCGATGGGACAACATTCAGCAGGCGAACGCTAGGAACGATTTTTATATCAGCGATAGTCTCGGTAGCTCTGATTCAAGTGGCGAAATGAAAAATTAAAGATTAGGTTCATTGGTTTGATGGACGAAATAAATGAAGATACTTTCCAATTCTCTGATTCAAAAAGTGTATATGTACGTAGTTGGGTTTGATTATTAACAATAAAGTTTTTAATTAAAAAGAAAAAAGAAAAAACAGAAAAAAGTATCGGTTTATACGTTTAAATTAATTACTCATCCGAACCGATCGGTTAACCGAAAAAAATAAATCAAAAAACCCTAAAAGCCAGCGCCTTCTTCAGATCTTCTTCTTCTTCTTCTTCTATTCCTTCTCGATTTTTTGATCTTCAGATCTCACAATGGATAGTAATAATTTTGGTGGTAACGGTCCTGAGCAAGTGTCAGTCTTCTGGGATCTTCAGAAGTGTCCCATTCCAGATGATTTCTGCAAAGAGGAGGTCGCATATATCCCTACGTTCCTTGCTCCCGATAGACTGCAGTATTATCAGCATTACCTGCTCGATCAACTTCCTCCTTCACCTGATACCGGAGTCAAAGTGCCGCCTCCTGACATACTAATTAGGGTGCATATGTTAGGATATGCGATGACATATGTCTTACCACGCACCGTCATGATTTTAACCGACGATCCACGTTTCGAGAAGACAATAAGTCGGTTAGAGAGTTTGGATACCATGTCATTTTGGTTAAGCCAAAAGCTGCTAATCTTACCCTACCGAATGATAGGAAATCTCTAGAGTGGGAGGGTGATATCCTCAACCACATTAGACGTAGAGGGTGATATCCTCAACCACTATTGATTAAGATATTGTTTGACTAGATAGATATGTTGGAGCAAATCAGACCGGAAACAAAGGATCAATTGTGCATTTGGTTTTGAAACGTTCAAAATTTGTGCATTTAAAAATGCTACGGATCTTTTTGGGCATCAATTGGTAATTAGACAATGAAAATCAAAATCACAAGATAACACTTTATTATCTAGAAATCTTAGTACTTGATATCTAAATTATTTATAAAATATATTTACAAGAAAACTAAAATTAGTTTTTTATTTTTGTTTTAATAGCGGATTGGTGGTCTTATTACGGATCTTCAACTCCCACTCTCAGAAATTTTGCTATAAAATTTCTTAGCCTCACTTGTAGTGTTACTGGTTGTGAGAAGAATTAGGGTGTTTTTCAGCTTGCAAGTCACTTTAATTCTATTATTTCCATTGCATAATAAAATTATTTCATTATATTATGTAATTTGTTATCATTATTTTTATTTTACTAACAGCTGCATACCAAAAAAAAAATTGATTAGACCAAAGTCGATTGTCTGGCATGGTCTTCGTGAAATATAATCGTGCTTTGCAACGTCGATACAAGAGGCAAGACACCATTGATCTCATTCTCTTGGAAGAGAATGATGATAGCAATTGGTGATTACTTGGTAGAATGGATGTGAATTCTTCTGATGATGATGTTTTAGATCTTGTGTTTGAAAATGATGATTTGACATGGGATATGGTTGACAAAGCCGCATGAGCTAGTGATCCTAGCTATGCTACTAGAGCAACAACTTCAACTAAAATTGACAAAGGAAAATGTATTGCTACTAGCTCCACTCCCAACATATTTCGTAAGTCGTCTTCTAAACTTATGTCATTAGTTGATGATGATGATGATGATGATGATGATTTGGAAGAGAATTTTGGAGGAAATGACGATAATCAATGTGAAGGGGATGAGTATGAGTATGGTGATGATGATATCAATAATTTTGTACCCTCGGATTTTCATATTTTATATATTTACTATAATACTAGTTATTATATGAAATCGATATGGGACTTGTTTGTTTCGATAGTTTCCGCTTGTAAATAATTTTCTTAATTTTATGATAATTTGTTGTGTGAATTAAGCGATTTGTTCGTCCAATACATATTTATTTGCAAGCTAGTTAATTTAATAAAAATACTTGGATTTTTAATATGGTCATATCGGGACCTCCGGTATCTTAGAGCATCATTATCCCTAAGCAACTCAATGGGTGCTTAATCAATATTTTAATAATTAAAACTTTGTTAAGCAATCTATTAAGCAACTTGTTCTTTTTTCTCCTCCATTGCTAGAACTTCAATAGGGTTGCTTAGGAATTTTTTTTTTTTTTTATAATTTTGTTTTAATGTAATTTGAGTATGTTTATAAAAATAAAAAATAAAATATTATTTATTGAATGAAATTTTAAACATACTTGAGATAAAACATTATTACATAGATTTTAAAAGTATGAAATGGAAACGAACATTTAGTTGTTATCTTCGTCACGTCCAAATTTTTGCCATATATGTTCAACCAAATCATTCTTCAATTGTTGATGCTTGTGTCTATCACGAACTCTAGTTCGAACATCCAACATATTGGCGATATTTGTAGGCATATCTGTAGAATACGTGAGATCCACATGTGAACTTCCTTCTCGTTCTTGGAATTCTGATACATCAAATTGAGTGTATCCATCTCGTTCGTCTTCTACTATCATATTGTGGAGTATGATACAAGGTGGCAGGAACGTTGCTCTCTTGCTGACTGTTGAGAAGATCAACAAAATTAGAGTTGTGATTCATAGCATCAATGATGTAATGTCGAAGAAGAGTTTGTTTTTTGAATAAAGATACGTTTATTCATGAGCAGCTTCCATATATTAATAGAAGCAACAAAAGAAAGCATTGATCACAACTACATTGAGTTGACACTTATCTACCACTGAGAATCATTCAACACAACAACACAACAACATCGAGTTGACAAGAACCATTTATTACCTAAGTTACAATCGTAATCTAACTAAAAGTATCGACTAATCTAGTTTCAACCAGACAAATACCCAATTAAAACCAAACTAGCAACTATTTCAGACATAGCTATAATGACAAACACTTAATCTTAGTATATCATCCGAGAAACATACATGAATCAGCTTCATTTCCTCTCTATCCCAAAGAAACGAAATCTGTCATTAAATCTATCCCAATTCTATGTTATACGACCTGCATTCACTAAATCCGCAAGCAAAACCAAACCAAACAAGTCCCAATCTCTCCATAAAAATTGAAACCAAAGTCCATTGAAGCTTTCAGTTTCTACACAGCATCGACAGATGGAAAAAAATTCTAGATTAGGAAACAGAAATTGAACTTTCTGCATAAACCTGAGACACGCAGGAATCTGAGACTCGCTTTGGACACGCAGTGAATCCGAAATCGCCGGAATGAAGGAAATCGAACTCGTTGACCAAATCCATCGTGACCCAAAATCAATCTGAACCGAAAGTCAGGAACTTTACGAGAAGAAAGTAGCGTCGAAGGTCCCAAAGAAGTCGACGCCATCGTCGACGCGTGAGGCAACGAGGAGGCGATGAAGAAGGAATAATCTGGTTTCAGATGAAGTTGCATTTGCAGATTAAGACAAGAGAAGATGAGGGGGACCTCAGAGAAGAGCGAGTCTACGGTACCAGCAGGAGATTGTCGGGGAGAGGAGATGAGAGAAGGAAAAAGGATTGGACACGTGTTCCATAAGCACCGTTGCTTATAATGGTAAAAATAAGCAACGGTTCTTAAATTAAATATTTCTTTTTTATTTAATTATATCACTTTTAATTCTAAGCAACCCCTAAGAAACCTGGGATAATGATGCTCTTAAAGGTAAAAAGAAATGGTAGGTAACTCTGCTGTATTAATTCTACGTTATATTAAATTACAGACAATAATCACAAATAGTATTTTGGAAACAATATTGTAATAATTAATAACACTTTTTAAAAATCGTTTTCCAACGATACAAACATGAGTTTTCTCAAANGAAGAGAGAGGGGTGAAGAGAGAGGGGTGAAGAGAGAGGGGTGAAGAGAGAGGGGTGAAGAGAGAGGGGTGAAGAGAGAGGGGTGAAGAGAGAGGGGTGAAGAGAGAGGGGTGAAGAGAGAGGGGTGAAGAGAGAGAGATGAAAGCCAATAATAATAATCAAACACCAATTTGGAAATTATACATCAAGTCACAAGTGAAGGGGTGACTTTTACTTGTTTGTCACTCTCAAGAGTGACACCTATAGGCTTTTCTTCTTCGTGATTCATCAATGCTAACGTATGCCAATACGTCAGCATTTCCATTTCATATTTATTAGTAAGATTTAGTGATTTGAGTAGGAAGGAAAAAAACAAAAACAAAAATAATAAAGTTGTTGTTATCAACTCTTCCACTTGCTAAATCCCCGAATCTTCGACGAACATCCAAAAAGAGACATTTGCTTCAAGCAAGTGGAATCCGAAATTACTATGATAAGTGGCAACTGGATTTTTCTTCTTATTTTTAGAACGTCCTTTTATTGCATTTTTTGTTTTTCCACAAACAAAAAAAAAACTAAATCATTAAATATAATCGAAAGATACGATCATCTACACGAACTACATTTTGGACTTAGGTCGCTATATTGCTTATAGTCTCGTCAATCTATTTCGTTTTTTTTCTTTTAGTTCTACCATATTGACTTATAAGATTCTCATAAAGCATCGTAATTTCAGTTATTTCTATTACTAGTTACTCGCCGGCTCATTATTTAATTGATTAATTTAAAACATTTTTTTTGTTCCTTTTGTTCAAACAAAAACAATATTGTTCTTTTGTAAGAATGAAAGGATTTTGGACAGGAAGATGTTGTACCGCCTGAAATCTGTAATGGTTTGTAGAAAATAAATATCTGTGATGGTTAAAAAGATAATAATAATAATATACATAAATATCTATTTTGGTAAAGTAAAAATGATTTTAAACAAAAAAATCTATAAGGATCATAATAATATCATCAAGAGACAAGAGTGTTAGCACTAGCAGCCCATCTTTAGACCGAAACAGAAACCGTGATGGTAGCAACAATGTGTCATTGATAAAGTACATTTGGTTTATCTTCTGTAATGTAATCTATCCAATGCAATGCAAATACCAAATATCATTCAGAGGAAACAAAAAAGTATATAATTGATTACCAAATCTTATGTACATGAATTTTAGATACATAATGTAATGAAAGTGAAAAAAAGTAAAGATTGAAGAAATAGTTTTATCATTGTACATATATATGTACAAAATTTTGGGTGATTTTTCCCTAAAAGTCCGGAGTATATATATGTACAAAAATTACGATCATAACATCTCCAGAAACTGTGGAAACTCTACAAAAATAAAAATAAATTTAACTACGAATCATCTCTTGGGAGTGAGAGAATCTTCCCGGAGATTCGTTTACAAAAGGAATCGAGTCAAAGATCTTCCCGGAGAAAAGGATGGCCGAGAAGCTGCGACGCCGTCCATCGATTGCTCGAATCTTTACGGAGACAACAATCGACGAAGCTCCGGAACTCTTCCGAGCATCCCTCCGGCGCTCGCGGCGGTTCCCCGAAACACACGGCGCACATTAGCGTTGCCCAATCGGGTCTTTGTCCCGGCGGGAGTAACGGAAAGTGGCCGACTTGAAGCTCCAGCATCATCAATCCGAAACTCCAGATATCGCCGGCGTAGATGTCGGAGCTTCCACCGGCCGATTCAGAATCGAATCTCTCTGGGCTCATGTAAGCACAAGTGCCAACGTACGAATTGCACGAATCTAACGACCGGACTAAGATCTTGCTGACTCCGAAATCGGCGATTTTAACCTCGTTTCTCGAACTGAGAAGGAGATTCGCCGGTTTGATGTCTCTGTGAACGATTTTCAAAGCGTGCAAATAGCTCAACCCTTTCAGGATCTGTCGAGCGAATCCGGCGAGCCGTTGCTCTGTTACGGCGCCGCGGAGAGATTCTAGGGTTCCTCCGTCCATATACTCCATCAGAATCGATACTTCGCCGACGACTGGTTTCTCGAATATTCCGTGACACCGAACGACGTACGGAGAATCGGTGCGGCGGAGGATCTCCATCTCGCGCATCAGTTGCCTTGTGAGAATCGGATCCATGTCACCGTTAACCGTTTTAAGCGCGTAAAGCTCCGCCGTGTTCTTGTGACGGACTTTGTAAACCGTCCCTCCGTTTCCGCATCCAAGAACGTTTAGTTTCTCGAGATCAGCGGCGGAGATTCCGTTACAGACAACAGAAGAGGTAGCGAGGGCGGAGACGGAGAAGCGGCGGTCAGAAATCGGAGGAAGAGGAAGACGAAGATTGAGCTGACGACGTTCTCGAACCAAAGCCATTGGAAAGAGAGAAGAAGAGTGAGAATCTGATCTGATGATGGTAGAAGAAAAATAAGAGAACAGCTTCAGTTTTTATATGATTTTGAGTCTTTTGGAGACAACGAAGGAAGGTGAAGATTGACCTAATTACCCCTATTTTTAATTTTATTTAACTTGTTCTTATCTTAAAATGGCAACTCATAAACTTATATCGTTAAAAATGCAACTTGTGTGAGTGTTTGATTACGCACGTGGTTAAATGCATCAGACTCTCTAACTTCTCCAAATTGTATCATGGAAAATGACTAATCCTATAGTCCTTCGTAGCAATCATTTAACTTTTTTAACTATAAAAAACGATAAGGTATCTAAAAAGTTATTGTTACTATTTTGATGTATTTGGGCGGCCTTCGGATTAAAACTATATTATATAATTAAAACGGTAATTAAACCATTAGCACTAATAAATGATAGGGCCTTTTTTTTCTTGCCAACTATTAATAAATGTTAGTATTACTTGACTGTCACGAATTTTTTGTTTGTTGGTGTTAGTGGTAAGGTTCGATGAACCAAAGAAGGCTATAGGATTGAGGAAATTAAAGGAGTAATGAGGTATGAGAACGACCAAATAGCATTCACATTTGGAAAAGCCTCTAACAGCCATCTGTTTATTTTCTTAGGCCATCGCATTCAGATGTTGCCTAATCTGTAATATTTTTTGTTTTCTATAAAAGTTAGATAAGATCTTTGTGGACAGATAAGAGGTTTATTTATAGTATTTAACCTTTTGCATGTGGCATGTATGTATTTGTGCACAGCAGCATTGTTTGATTGAATGTGGGTGCTTTAAGTTATACTATGATTTAATCCGCGCTATAATTGGCGCGGAGTAATTTTTTTAAAAAAAAATATTTTGAAATTTTTAAAAAATTGTTTTTATCTGAAATTTACAATATGACTAACTAATGATTATAGATAAAGCTGTCAATTTGTACTAATTTGTCTGTTTAACCTGTTTTACAGTGAACTAAAATATTATTCGGGCTAATCCGAAAAAACTTATAATCTTGAAAACATAACTTTAATATGCACTGTTAAATGACTCTAGTTTTTGTGGTTAGTCGACGAACTCTTTAAAAAAATAGTTTTCTTGTGTCTAAATTTTTATAAAATTAGTAAAATATTTTTCAATTTTTGTTTTGATATATATTAAAAAAATATAATAAATTATAGTAAAAAATATAGCAATATTTTGAATATATATATTTTTTTTCTTTGAATATATATGAATTTATTATTATTTTGAAATCTATAGTATTAAAAATAATTAAGAAATTAAAAAATAAATAACTTTTTTAATGCAAAATATATACTTTCCATATTCTAATCAATAATTTTAAAATACTATTATATCATTTTCTATTTCAATTATTCTTTGTTATTTGCAATGACATTTCATGTAATAACTTACAAAACGAAGTTCATTTTTAAAAATATCTTCTTAAATAATATTATAGAGATACGCTTTGTATTTGTTAGACTAATTACTATAAACAATTGAAAGAATTATGTTAAACAAATGTCGAAATAATCCTAACTGGAGACGAAATAATATTTTCCACCAGAGATTTAGAATAACAATATAGATTAATATTTAAATTAATTAACTCATATAAACATGTTGTGGAGTCGTTTTGCCTCTTTTTCTTTGTTTGGGGTTATTAGCTTATTTCATAGTTCTTCTTCTCCGTTTTGCTCTCTCGGTTGTGTTGTGGTTCGTTCTGAGTTGGGTTTCATTCTTGGGGTTCGTCTTTCGGATGGTAGCTCGTTGCAAGGCATCTACTAGCTCTCCTCTGGTTCCTTTTTGGGTTGGAGTTGGGTTTTTGACGTTGCAGTTGGTTGGTCTTCAATTCTTCTCTTTGCGTGGCGTGTCTGGCTTTAGGTCTGTAGATGGCTTTAGCTTGTCTATCTAGATGTGCACGAAGGTCCGTGTTAAGTTTTGTTTATCTTTCTTGGCGTTTCCCCTGTCGGAGTTAAAGGTTTTTATCTTTAAGCCTAGTTCAGCTCGAGTTATTAATCTTCTTGGAGTGGCTTTGATGGACCTAGCTTCTGGGCTCTGGTTTAGTATTGGTTCTGCTATCGCTTCTGTCGGTGTTGTTGTCTTTGAGCTCGGTTAGTTGGTTTTGTATCGAGGCTCTATTCTTTTGAAGCAACTTTGGCGTCTCCAGTTTCCATGGAAGAGATTTTGGGATTATTCTTGTTCAAGAGCTTCAGTTTTAGAACTTAGGACTTATAGCTTTTAATCCTCATGTATTGTTCTCTTAGACTTAATTTCCATGTTTGTCTTCCTTTTTAGTGATTTGTTTCCCTCTTTTGGGCTGTGTCTCCCTTTTTTAGGGTTTTAGTTTCCGAGAGTTTTATGAACTCGTCGGCTTAGTCTCCCGTGTGTCGGGATTAGTTTCCGGGGAATATTTGTTTTCCGCCGGCATCACGTACCAAAACCGCGTTCTACCTTTTAGTGCTTTGTGTAACAAAACCGTATTCCACCTATGTATTCCTCTTTTGTTTTATATAATGAATAAAGATTCAGAGAAAAAAAAAACATGTTGTATTTTTTTNACGTTAGGACAGAAGATAGGAATGGGGGAGATCGAGTTTGAATTTGAATTATCAGTTGATGTTCCATGCCATTCTAATTTATTCTTGCACCTTTTGGCAAGGGAAAAATCGCATTTTAAACCTCCAAAGATGAAAAATGTAACACTTTAAACCTTGAGAGATTTGTATTAACACTTTAAACCTCCAAAGTAACGAAACTAACACATTAAACCTTCAATGTGGCAACTTTGTTCGCACCGTAACGGAACAGTTGTTCGCACCGTAACGGAACAGTGACGGTCCGTTACGGAATAGTTAACTCTGTTAATTTACCATTGATTTAATGAAAACATATGATTATTTTATTATTTTTGAAATTAAAAAAAAATCATAAGTTAAATGAAAAGAAACTTAACCTCACAGAAAAAAAAAAAAAAAAAAACCCCAAATCGATTTGAGAATTTAGGGTTCTTGAGAGAAAACCCAGAAAATCAAAGGAAGAAGAGAACAATTCGAGGGAATTGAAGGGAATCGAATGCATTGGAGTCGAAATATTGAAATACACAAATCGATTTGGGATTATGATTTCACGTTTTACCCACAAAAAAACGAGAAGAGTGAAAACCCAGAAATTTCAAACTATGTATGTGTTTGATTCATCGACAGCAAATTGCTTACATGGTGTAAAGAAATATTCATCCCTAAATCCAATTTCAAAAAAAAAAACGAAAATTGATTTGTTTTTCCAAAATTACCTCTTCCTTCTTCCCCCGTCAATGGCGTCTGCGAAACCAACCGATCAGCTTAAACATCTCAAAGACATCTTCGCTCGCTTCAACATGGACGGAGACGGAAGCCTCACACAGCTCGAACTTGCCGCTCTCTTCCGTTCCCTCGAGATCAAACCTCGCACCGATCATATCTCTCTCCTCCTCAACCAAATCGACTGTAACTGTAACGGATCCGTTGTCTTCTCTTCTCTTCTCAAACCAGATTGTTGTCTTCTCTTCTCAAACCAGGATCGACTGCTACACAGATTGTTGTCTTCTCTTCTCAAACCATGATCGAGATGTAATATCGATCTGTGTCGATGGTTGAATCGAAAAAATTCTGAAGATTTCGATCCCCCGTTCTTTTTTTGTTTTATGTACTTTTCTTATTTAATATTTTCAATATTGCTTTTTCAATATTTGATTAATTAATAAAAATGATTTTGATTAAAAAAATAATTAAAATTAACCACGTTTTAATAAATATAACCAGAATTAACTATTCTATAACGGAACAGTGACGGTCCGTTACGTTTGATGACGGCGCGAACAAATTTGACAGATTGAAGGTTTAATGTGTTAGTTTCGTTATCTTGAAGGTTTAAAGTGCTAGTGCAAATCTCTCAAGGTTTAAAGTGCTACATTTTTCATCCATGAAGGTTTAAACTGCGATATTCCCTTTTAGCAAGTGTGTCGTTTGTGTATTTGCTATTGTTTAATTGTAGATAACTAGGAGTTAACCCGTGCTATAATTAGCGCAGGATAATTTTTTATAAAAAATTGTTTTGAAATTTAAGAAAAATTGGTTTTATTTGAATTTTATAATATGTCTAACTCATTATTATAATTATAGATAGAGTTACCAAACGGAATAATTTGTTTATTTAACATGTTTTGCACTGGAATAAATTATTATTCGGCTAACCCGTAAAACCTATAATCTTGAAAACATAACTCTATTACGCCCGTTTAATGATTTTAGTTTTGTGTTTAGTTCACGAACTCTTTATAAAATCAATTTTTTTGTGTCTAACTTTTTTATATAATTAGTAAAATATTTTTCAACTTTTGTTTGATATAAATTCAAATAAAATATAATAAAATATAGTGAAAAATATATCAAGATTTCGAATAGATTTTTTTCTTTGAATATAAATAGATTGATTATTATTTAAAAATATATAGTAGATAACATCTTTAATGCAAAATAAATACTTTTCATATTTTTATCATTAATTGTAAAAAACAATTATAGTCTTTTCTATTTCAATTATTTTTTTGTTATTTGTAGTGGCATTTCATGTAATAATTTACAAAACAAAGTTCATTTTCAAAAATGTTTTCTTAAATAATATTATAGAGATATCAATGATATA
>PKML01053004.1:224695-268531 GCA_002933935.1 Eutrema yunnanense | reverse complement strand
TAGCCCTGGGCAAATGGGTATTCGGTTCGGTTCCGGGTAGGAACCGATCGGTTCCGGTTCTTTCGGTTCCTAAGGTTTAGGATCCAATGGTTACTTTTATATTTTCGGTTCGGTTCCGGTTCGGTTCCGGGTAACCGAAAAATACTCGATTTTTTTTTTGTTCTTAACGGTTTCCGGTATTTGGGTACCCGAAAAAACAATTTTATACCGAAAATGTGAAATAATATCCGAAGTAACAAAAAATACCCGAAACCAGAACCCAAAATGTCAATAAATTACCCGAAATGTCAATAAAATACTCGAAACCGTTTTTTGTTCTTAACGGTTTCGGGTATTCGGTTCCTCATTTCGGTTCCGGGTAAGAACCGGAACCGAACCGATATCCATGGATCCCAAGCTCAGGATCCAATGGGTATTTTGGCTGGAACCGGAACCGAAACCGAACCGAAATTTTTGGTCGGTTCCGGTTCGGTTCTTCGGTTCCGGTTTTTTTGCCCAGGGCTAGTCACCGCAGTAGGAGTCGTCACCGCATATGAAGCTGGTGGTTTTGGATCGGTTTGCACGGCGAAGACCCGGAGGGAAGTATGTCTTGGGACGGCGGAGGAGAAGGTTGTTTGACGGTGATTGTATATCGACGATTTGACCGATGATAGATTCATGCTTCCATTCATGAGCGCCATTTTTCCTTGATTTCGGTTTTGAGATTTCAATTTCAGTTTCAATTTCAATTTCAATATTCTCAATTTCAATTTTCCCAATTTTAATTTTCTCAGATTATTTTTTTTATGAATTGGGATCGAAATTTTTTGGGTGTAGAAGAAGAAGTCGGGTGAAGAAGAAGAAATCAGGTCGGTCGGTTTGATTACTGGTCGGATCGATTTGAGTTAAGAGGTATGGTTTAATTTTAGGTTACAAACCGCTCAAAACCGATACCAAACCGATAAAACCGACATCTGTGGAGAAATAGGTTTCGAATTTTGATTTCATGGAGAAATAGATTTCGATCTTTCAAATGATGATGAAATAGCATTGGGGTTAAACTTTGTGTGAATGTGTTATTATATGAAAGTATCCGTGGGGAAACTTTTATGTATAACGGAAAAAAATGAAATTTCATTGATATAATTACATAATCTGAAGTCAGAACAAAGTGAACAATTATTACTGTAACATAATTATATTTATTTGGCCAAAATACTCTAATTTACTCTTAANGAAAAAAAATGAAATTTCTTTGATATAATTACATAATCTGAAGTCAGAAGACTCAGAACAAAGTGAACAATTATTACTGTAACATAATTATATTTATTTGGCCAAAATACTCTAATTTACTCTTAACACTAACTAAATCAGTAGATGTAAAAAAAAACACTAAATCAATAAATCCTAAAAGGAATAAAGCCTAATCGTGATCTGAAGTTTTTTGTTTATCATAAACTAATATTAAACCTAAATAAGAAAAACTGGGTCACATTTGTTTTCAAAGATATAGATGCATTTTTAACATAAGTTTATGTTATGGAGCAGTCGATAATGTTACTTAAGACTATATCCCTTGGGGAAAACTTGGTAGGAGTTAACGAATGAGTCCATAGTATTGAAAACTAGATTGAAAAATTTAACAGAGAACAAAATCAAAACTGCTACCACGTGCGGAAGGTGCGAGGTTTGGGTTGAGCTCTGTTGATAATATCTGATCTGGGTTTAGCTCTTTGAATATCTGATCTGGGTTTAGCTTCCTCCACGAATATAACTCTTCCATCCAAAAACTGTAGAAACCAAAATCAGAGATGGGAATTTTGATTTGCAATTAACCCTTTTCTTGTTCTCAATCGAAATAAAAAAATGAAAACAAGCGTGCGTGTGTGTGATGTTGAGCTGAGTACCTTGCCGTGCATCCCTTCAATAGCTTTCATAGACTCCTCCTCTGTTTCATACCGCAGGAAAGCAAATCCTCTTGGTCTATTAGCTACTTTATCCATCACCAAGTTAACTAGACGGAGAAAATCAAGAAACATATTTTTTGAAAATTATAAAGAGATCTTATCTGATCATCTTACTGGGTCATATGTTAGATAGATTTGTCAGAAGTTGAACAAAGGAAAGCTTATGGTTACCAAATACAAGCTTGCCAAACTGTTCAAAAGCATTCCTTAAGTTATCTTCAGTTGTGCGGAAAGAAAGCCCTGTGCAAAACCATCAAACCCATAATCCATCTTATTAGACTTCTTCAAGTCTCATATGGTGAAAGCAGAGACGATCAAAATGTACCCATAAAACAAGGCTTTCTCTTTTTGGGTGGTGCGTGCTGCCACAAACAAACCATACTTAACAGCAGAAAAATATCTATCAGAACTTATACACCAACCATTACAAGGGTGTAAAGATAACCCAATAATCTCCGGTTCAGGCTATTCCTATATGCAACCAAACAGAGACATGCCCTCACCGAGACAATCGCTCGAAAAGCACTAGTCAGTATCATTCCTTTCTCTCTACATACGCACACAATTCGCATTAGATTAAGATCGAATACGGAGAAGGAAATAACGAATCTCATTTCGTTAGCGAGTAAGGCTTATCTACGGAAAGCATCATCAAATTCACTTTTTTTTGTACCTTTTCACTATATGGCGTATATATATGTTTATGTAATAATTTGTTTTTCGAAAGTTCTGTAGGACTTTGTAATGTCAATTTGAAATCAATGAAAGTATATGTCGAAAAGAAAAAAAAGAGAGTAAGGTTTAACATCTGAGATTGTTAATTATATAATTGGTGACAAACTGGCGCCACTAAATGTGACTGATTTATAAATTCCACTACACAAGTATCATTCATGAATTGGGATTAAGCAGATGAAGAATTGGAAACAGAAACATCTAATGAAAATTGCAAGTAGGAGGAACACAGATAACTCACCACTGACATAGAGTTTCGTCTTCGGCCCAGAGAGAGACGACGGTGGAGAAGGAGAATCCGGAGAGAGGCAGCTAGAAATTAAAAACCCGCCAGCGTCACGGCGGCGGCGAGCCGAATTCACGCCGTTTCCGACATTGATTCGACCAGACAAGTTAGACGAAGAGACGCTGCAGATGGCCGACAAGTTAGGTCGGAAGAGCCGATCTCCAGAACACGACGGAACGACGACTACCCCTAAGCTAACGGCCATTCTTCTTCCCCTCTAAACCGGATCCTATCGCCAACGCTATAAACCTTGATTTGAGGGTAAAATTGGTACTTTGAAATTGTGATTTTTTTGTTACAATTCACTTTTTTTTTTTTGTCTCATCTATATGCTGTCTTTTCAAGATAGCAACAAAGAACAGAAAATCTTAAGAAAGCGCACAACACTGAGACGAGTCGATTTAAGGTCCATTTTATATAATTACAGATTACGAAGCCAAAACATTCAGATAATATGTGATTTTGAATGAGTCTACCTAATTATTATTAACAAATGAATGAATCAAATCACAAGACTAAAACTGACGAATTCCCCATAAAGGTCGAAAGACTTGTTGTATGCACCAATCGCTTCACCAATTGTTTCTTTTGCTATCTATCTCCTTAACATCAACACAAAAACGGAAGACGCAGCATTATCTTTGGCATTTCCGGCTAATGAATGCTTCCATAGCTTCTCTCATCCACCAATTCTGACATAACTCAATCGCTTCAGACAAACAAACCCATTTGCGTTGTCTGAATTCGGATTCGGGCCATCGCTCAAACTGCTGGCTAACAAGCAGAGGAAACATGTAACCGTCGTGAATCATGTTGTGTCTTTTGCTTTTGTATTGCCATTTCCCAAGTGTTTCTTCGAGCTGTCCCGTTACACCAGCTTCCTCGATTGTCTCCCTCAAAGCTGCTTCTTCCATTGATTCATCAATCTCCCAACCTCCTTTTGGTAATAACATCCCTTTCCCTTGCTTCTGTGCACTTATTAGAAGAACTTCAATCTCTCCACCACCATCTTTCTTGTATCTGTACGGTATACATCTGCAGAATTTTTCGAAACCAGAATCAGATTACAAGAATTTTCATTGTCTCCCCCTCTGTTCACTGAGTTAATGAATCGTAAACCTAGAATTAGAAATTAAAAATTAGGGTTTTCAAATTGGAACATACCCGACGACCTGACGATACCCTGCGGTGTTGTAACGCTGTAAATCTCGTCCGGTTCGAGAGACCAAAGAGACAACTTTCTCGATCGGAGTAGGTACGATCTTCGACGGTATGTTGTCAATTGTTGTTGGAGACAAGTGCGATGAGACATTTGAATAGTTTGAGATGAATAGAGACATATAGAATCCCGTCATTGTTACGAAAGAGAGAAAAAGTCAGATTTGATGATGTCTCTGAGATAGAAGAAGAGAGATGGGTTGTTGGATAAACGAGGAAGATGATGCAATCTGCGAAGAGGATTTATAAGGGAAGTGTATTTATAAGGGAAAATCCCACGCGCTTCAGGTGTTGCTTCGTTCAACTAATTTAAATTTTACTATACATAACACACTTTTTTGGTCAACTAATTTAAATTTTATTACATAACACACTTTTTTGGTCAACTAGCTTCGGTCAAGGAATTGAGTTGACTTTTTCGGTTAAACAAAAACCTTTAGAACTTCTGTCTTCTGTTATGTTCTGTCTTAAATTGTTTTTTTGGGATTAGTTCACGTGACAACTCTTCCAAATTTTAACAAAATCAGATTAGAACAAATCTCACCTTCATATCTTCTAAGATCATTTTTTCACCGAATAATCAAAACTTTGAATCCAAAGTCCAAGTCCCCCCCACGAACGCGGATAAGAAGAAGGGAGTGGGGGAGACGCGCTTAGGCGCGTGTTACACAACATGAACACGGTATTTACGGCGTATCTATTTACTATTTAGCATTGACTTATTTTGATTTTTCTTTATCTTTTTGTTCTTTTTTGTTTGTTTAAACCGGATGCAATGGCTATGATATGGACTAATTGGTATCATAAGGTCAACACTTCGAAACATATACTAGATGCAATAGCTTTTTATAATTTGATTTGAGAAGTAATCAATGAAATACCAGATTAGCATACTTATCGTATCAGAGCGAGACAAATATTGAAGAAAGAAAATAACATGTTTTAAAATATGTTAGCGTATAAGGCTTATCTCATAAAGAACCATAGTCAATTTCTTTTTCTAATTATTCATTTTCAACATATGGTGCATATAGCTTTTTATGCAATAATTTGTATTTCGATGTTTCATATTCGACTTTGTAACCATACTTATACTTTGGTTATTCGACTTTGCAAACAAAAAAAACCATATCCATGAACCGAAGTCCAAACATATTGATCTTTTCGTCTTGTGAAAAAACTGGAATCAAAGGATTTTTTTTTGTTTTTTGTAAAAGTGACTGGTGGCTAGTCGATTTTAACATGTAGTAAACCCGAATTTTTATGAAAATTGAGAGATTACTCTGAGATTCGAAGAATTACTTTGGGTTTCGGTTTGGGATTCTTCCGATTTTTTAAAAAATATATCCTATCACGCATATTTCTAAACTAAAATCTAGTTTATTAAACAATAAACAATAACATTAATACAAATCATAACACTACTACATAGTACATACTACATGTTTCAGACATAATTGATGGCAATTTCAAACATAAATATTTGAAAAGGTGAATTTCCTTTTTGGTTTAAAGAAGAATCAAAATCCTATAAAAGCGGAAATGAAGCTAAATCCCAAAAGACAGATAGCTAGGGCTGCATTTTTTGTGGTGCTGGCGGAAGAGCTCCCTGTTTCAATTAGAGTGTGTCACATCAGTTACTTTATAAAACAATTTCGAATAGATTAACAGTAAAGAATATTAACCATGTTTATCTCCAAAAAAAAACATTGTAAACTGGAAAAGCCTGCCTATAACTTTATCCTATATAGATAAACTCCAAACTATATGATTACACTACCGTTACGTTCCAAATTATACAACAAGATTGTTGACCAACAACAACAAAAAACGTTACGATATAACATTGTTTTCGTCAATATTTTTTTGCTAAGCATTGTTAATTTCGTCATTATGTTACAAAAATAATGATAACACGTAGGATTCAATAGCAAATCCAAAATTTAAAGCATATTGATATCAGGGAAAGTCAGAACATACCGCTGGTCGTGGTAGACGAAGAAGCTTCGTTGAGAAAACAAACATATAATTAAATTGATATTGGTATCATAAGGTCGTGTTAGGACGGCGTCGTTTACGTAAACAATGGAGTATGATTAATAATAAAACGCATGCATAATGAAGAGAACTCACAATCGGTATTGGTACAGAGTGAGACGTTATGATTAGCTCCACAGGACCCAAGGAGCCTAAGAGCGTCCTCTTTGGTGAGATCAATGTAACTGAGCATGCCCGGATGGTTGAAGACGGCGCATAGACACGTCGTGTCTTTTTCGGCGATCTCTTTCATCGGATCGCAACACCACGACGGCGGAGGACTCTCCGAGTGGATGTACGGTTGACACGGCAATAGTTTTTGTACGCATCGCATTGCCTCCTCAGCTTCTCCCATTTGTGCTGTGGCTTGAACGGAGTAGAGAATGACGAGGACGGTGACTACGCCGAGAAATCTGGTAATATCCATTTTTTTATATGCAGTTTTGTTTTTGTTTTTGCTAATGCTGTTTAGTTTTGTTTTTTTTACTAATGCAGTTTTGTTTTGTTCTTAATTGGTTTTAACGAGGGTGTATTTTCTTTTATATAGAGAGAAAACGGGCCGGGGGAGTTAATATTTTTGTTGATTTTTGGGGAGGGTCAACTATATATGGAGGTGAGTTTCGTTTCTGAATTTAGTAGATTTTTTACCTTATTTGTTCTTGTAATTCCGAATCTGGATTCGTGAAATTTGACTGAATATTAATTACCCGGTCTAGTGCATGTAACAATGATATACAATTTTCTTATAATCTGTTGTTCTAATCTCCATTGAATGAGAGTAATAAATTGATATTGTTGACCAAAAAATGTATATTATGTCACATTGGGAGAGTAAACAATCTGTCAATTTCACAATTGTGAATGTTGATTTAAAGTTTTATTTTTGTTTTTTTAAAGAGTGTTGTTTTATATTTTCAATACAAATATTTGATAAAAATTCAATTTTAACCCTATTAATTTAGTGTAATAATTAGAGAGATAAATATATTTAGTGTATTAATAAGGAGTAAGATAGAATTCATAATATTTTTTCTTAATATATGTAAAACAAAAATAAATGACACTTTTTGTGAAACATTAGTATGTATTCTCTCCGTTTCATTTTAAATGTTGTTTAAGAATTTTCACACATATTAAGAAAATATGTCAACATTTATATTATTTCCTTTATTAATACATTGGATAAATTTCTCTCTCTTATTTATACATATTTAGTTTGTTTTAAACCGTGCCCGCACGAGAATATTTTATTTATAGATTTAATTTTGTTTAACTGGTATATTAAAAAAAAAGTTGTACGGAAATTCTTGTTTAAAAAAAAGAATAAGAATAAGAACTAATTTAAGTGTTATTAATTCAAATAGGTTTAATTTGTAATTTTTAGGATCATAATAGATCTGACCCAAAAAAAAAAAAAAACTCATAATAGATTTAATAAATGTTTGGCAACATGTTTGATAATATGTTCAATTTATTTTAAAAATAAAGTGTGTTTGGAAACAGATTCCAAAAATGCTCTTGTTTTAATAGTATATATATATATATATATTGACAATGCTTTAGATGATTTTTATTTTATTTTTACGTTTGGTATATTCACATATTTTTTTTATTGATTTGAACATAATTTTTTTAAATGATTTGAACTTTTTATTTTTTAATCTTTCTTTGTCAACATTTCTTTTTTATTGTTTGTATATTTTTGGTTACCGTCCAAGCAATTAAATTTTTGTATGTTTATTAGCTTTACTTCGAATATATATTTTAAAAACATTAACGAGAGTCGAAGGTCTCATAGCCCGGTGGTTGATGGTGTCTTGGTGATATTAGGCTAAGCCCTTTCTTTAGGCCCTTTCTTTTGCCAATATCAAGGGTTATCATCAAAAGCCAAAATAGACCCAAGATTGAGAATTAAACTATGTAAAAATATATAAAAATGAAACACTAACAGAGTAACAGTACGTAGACACAAACATATAAAAACGATGACAATAAAAACATAAAATATAGGGATGACATAATCAATATAAGATTGTTGCCACAAAAGCAGTCACAAAGCCAAGTACGATGAAGCTGACAGCTTGAACGGAAGAGCCTCCTGTTACATGAGAAGGCCACATCAATTAGTATTTAGAAATCAAACCGGATCAATTAAAAGATCAATTAACTCTAATTAATCTGACGTCTAAATAATCCCTTTTAAAAGATTGAAGTTGTTTTAATTAACTCCAAAAAATATTGAATCAGTTCATGTGTACTATTAGACTTTGAATATGCGAGATTTTTTTTTTTGTAATTTTTAATCTATATATTTTCTTTATAAAGTATAAGATGTAAGCAAATTCGACATTAATTAATACGAAGTGCATACCGCTGGTTGATCTCGGCCAAGAAGCTTTTTTTTTTTTTGGTTTACGCGAAGAAGCTTCATTATTGATAAGAGATAAACATATGAAAACAATTTGGTCAAAACAAAACATATGAAAACAGTGTCATTAATTTTACGTACTTTGATAAGATGTTTTGATTAAATTAGATATATATATATATATATATATATATAGAGGATTACTCACAAGCGGTTTTGGGGCAGCGTGAGAGGTCAGGATTAGCACCACGGGCCTTGGGGAGTTGAAGAGCGTTCTCTTTGGTTAGGTTGAGTTTTTGGAGCATATCGGGGCTGTTAAAAACGGTGCAAAGACACGTCGCGTCTTTCTCCACGATCTCTTTCATCGGCCCGCAACACGACGGCGGAGGCGGCGGATTTATTGTGTGTAAATACGGCCGACACGGCATCAGTTTTTGCATGCAAGCCATCACTTGACCGTCTCCTCCTCGTGCTGTCGCCTGGACGGAGTAGAGGACCACGACGCAGACGAGTGCGGCGAGATATTTGCTAATTTCCATTCCTTTTCTTTTTGTAATTTGGCTTGTACGTAATATTTGTTGTATTTATATTATATATTATGAATGTGGGATTTGTTTCTGAATATCATGGATTTGATTACCTGATTTGTCTGATTTTTTCTAGTACTATAGGATTAATAACTAAATCAGGATTAGTGCAAATTTCAATTTTGTGACCTAGTGCATGTAGATGTAGCAATGTAATCATTTCCCACATAATCTGTTTTCAATTTACATTGAATCCGAAAATACTAAATTTAAAATTTTTCTATTAAGTTAAGGGTTGACTGCCTAAAACCCCCTTACTTATAGAACCCTAACTATTCCCCCAAACTAATTATCTTTTTATTAACCCCCAACTTATAATTTTCAACTCTAAACCACTTAATCTATTTTATTTTGTTTAATTCCACCTCTCTAATCAAAATCATAAAATCGAGTTTCAGTAAACGAAAACGCGTTTAATAAACAATGATTGCCCATAATAAAAAAATCTGATCCGACTTGAAAAAAATGACCCCTTTTTGAAAGAAGAAAAAAAAACAGACCCGATTAGAGCTATGTTTTACGAAAAAATAATTACAGAAAACTTAATTTTGAGTTTCACGACAACTTCGTCTTCTACCTCTCTGTCAATTTGGTAAGATCAAAATCATATAATCACAAATTCAGTATCGATGAGATAGAAGACGAACTCTGATTTTGATCGGACCGAATTGACAGAGAGATAGAAGACAGTTGTCGTGAAACCCAAAATCAAAATTAAATGATTTGAAATTTTTGATCTTTCTTTGTCAACATTTCTTTTTTGGTTACCGTCCAAGCAATTAAATTTTTGTATGCTTATTAGCTTTACCTCGAATATATATTTGAAAAATATTAACGCAGTCGAAGGTCTCATAGCCCGGTGGTTGATGCTGGTATGGTGTCTTGGTGATATTAGGCTAGGCTCTTTCTTTTGCCAATATCAAGGCTTATCAAAAGCCAAAATAGACCCAAGATTGAGAATTAAACTATGTAAAAATATGCTTGAATGTGATTGAGAATTAAACATATAAAACATGAAATATATATAGGGATGACATAATCAAAATAAAATATAGGGATGGCATAATCAATATAAGATTGTTGCCACAAGAGCAGTCACAAAGCCAAGTCCGATGAAGCTGACAGCTTGAACGGAAGAGCCTCCTGTTACATGAGAAGGCCACATCAATTAATATTTAGAAATCAAACCGGATCAATTGAGAGATCAATTAACTCTAATTAATCCCTTTTAGAAGATTAAAGTTGTTTAAATTAACTCCAAAAAATATTGAATCAGTTCATGTGTACTATTATTCTATATATTTTCTTTATAAAGTATAAGATGTAACAGCAAATTCGACATTAATTATTACGAAGTGCATACCGCTGGTTGATCCCGGCGACGCAGGGGGCGAAGAAGCTTCATTATTGATAAACATACGAAAACAATTTGGTCAAAAAAAAAGAAGCATATGAAAACAGTGTCATTAATTTTACTTTGATCAGATGTTTTGATTAAATTAGATATATATATTGAGGATTGATAACTCACAAGCGGTTTTGGGGCAGCGTGAGACGTCAGGATTAGAACCACATGCCTTTGGGAGTTCAAGAGCGTTCTCTTGTGTGAGGTTGAGTTTTTTTAGCATCTCGGGGCTGTTAAAAACGGTGCAAAGACACGTCGCGTCTTTCTCCACGATCTCTTTCATCGGCCCGCAACACGACGGCGGAGGCGGCGGATTCACCGTGTGTAAATACGGCTGACACGGCATCAGTTTTTGCATGCAAGCCAACACTTGATCGTCTCCTCCTTGTGCTGTCGCCTGGACGGAGTAGAGGACCACGACGTAGACGAGTACGGCGAGATATTTGCTAATTTCCATTGCTTTTTTTTTGTAATTTGGCTTGTACGTTTTTTTTTTGGTTTGTGTGTTCTTATAAATAGGGGAAAATGGGAGATTGTATTTATATTATTTAATTATGAATGTGAGATTTGTTTCTGAATATCATGGATTTGATTAGCTGATTTGTTTGATTTTTTATGTGACCTAGTGCATGTATATGTAGCAATGTATGTGATATCATACTAAATCTGGATTAGTGCAGATAGGATTACAAACTAAATCTGGATTAGTGCAAATTTCAATTATGTGACCTAGTGCATGTATATGTAGCAATGTAATCATTTCCCATATAATCTGTTTTCAATTTACATTGAATCAGAAAATTCTAAATTTAAAATTTTTCTGTCAAATCAACCATGAGTATAACGAATTACTAAATAAGATTTAGTAATTTAATTATAATATGAGTTAAGTCCATGAAGTAGTAATTAAAAAAAAAATCCATGAAATCTCATTATGTATAATGCTTATGAGATAAGAAGAGTGTACCACATTTCAAACCTTGGGTTATACGCGGCAGTTGTATGATTACGTGGCGGATGGTTAGTGGATCCGTGGTATTAATCAACGTGGCAACATAAGGGAGTGTGCCGAAATGACGTCATTACCCCCCACCTCCATTGTTTCTTCTTCAATCCTTCTCACTGAGAAATAAAGACGAAGAAAATTGGAAATGAGAGTCTCAGGTCACAGGAGGATCATAGCACTCTTTCTCTTCATACTCTCTCTCTACATTCATCGTCTCCAGGCTCGGCCTTTCGTTCTCGTTCTCTCCAACGAAGATCTCAACGGCGGCTTTGATGACAACGGCGCATACGAGTCGTCTGATTTCGATGAGTTTGGGCAGTCCGAATCTAAGTCCGAGGAGGAACTTGATCCCGGTTCCTGGCGTCCATTCTTCGAGCCGAACGATTCCGCCGTCCACGCCGCGTCGCCGCAGTATTACTCCGGACTCCACAAGATTCTCTCGGCGGCGACTGAGGGAAACACTGGGTTGATGGAGGAGGCAGTTTCAGAGATAGATTCGTCTGCGTCTTCCGGAGATCCGCACGCGCAGTCGGTGATGGGGTTCGTGTACGGGATTGGGATGATGCGGGAGACGAGCCGAGCCAAATCGCTTTTGCACCATCATTTCGCAGCCGAGGGAGGAAATATGCAGTCCAAGATGGCACTTGCTTTCAGATATCTTCGACAAAATGTAAGCAAAAATTAGACCTTATCGAATTTGCTCTACCTCAGATTATTTTCCAAGGAATTAGCCTTATATAAGCGTTTTCGTTTCTTGCTTAAATGTTCTTGTGATCCTTCCACAGATGCATGATAAAGCTGTCCAGTTATATGCTGAACTAGCCGAGACAGCAGTAAATAGCTTTCTGATCTCAAAGGATTCTCCAATGGTTGAGCCAGTTAGAATCCACAGTGGAACAGAGGAGAATAAAGACGCACTAAGGAAATCCCGTGGGGAGGATGATGAGGACTTCCAGATATTGGAGTACCAGGCACAGAAAGGGAATCCTGCTGCAATGTACAACATGGGACTGTTATACTACTTTGGTCTCAGAGGATTAAGACGTGATCACACCAAGGCATTGTACTGGTTTTCGAAGGCGGTCGCAAAAGGAGAGCCAATGTCAATGGAACTTCTTGGGGAGATATATGCTCGAGGAGCTGGTGTTGTGAGAAATTATGACAAGGCACTTAAATGTCTTACACTTTCAGCAAATCAAGGTCTATATTCAGCATTTAATGGCCTGGGTTACTTGTATGTCAAAGGCTACGGAGTAGACAAGAGAAACTACACTAAGGTAACCGTTGCTTCACATTTCCCAGGCTTGCTCTTTATCTGACTAGAAATTTAGGTTATTCGTTTGTTTAGCTTTTACAAAATATAATGATGGAACTGGTTATTAGTCTTAACGATCCATCTACCAAACTTAAGCACTTCTCTTGTCTGCGCTATTTAGTGTTGCTCACATTTCATGTTTTTACTTCTGATCAATGACCCAAATACATTCCATTGATATTTCCCTTCAAGTTCAGGCGAGAGAATATTTTGAGAAGGCCGCTGATAATGAAGACCCTAGCGGGCATTATAACCTAGGAGTGTTGTATCTTAAAGGTATTGGAGTCAAGAGGGATGTGAGGCAGGCAACCAAATACTTCTTGGTTGCTGCCAATGCTGGCCAACCAAAGGCTTTTTATCAACTCGCCAAGATGTTCCATACTGGCGTTGGGCTTACGAAAAACTTGGAAATGGTAATTAGCTTCTTTTACCATGAATTCCAAATACAGAGAATTTTACCAATGAACTGAAACTCTAAATTCTGCTGACTATAAACTTTAGAGTATTAATTGACTGGTGACACTATTGATAGCTCATTAACAATATTTGATGTCTCCGGCCGACTTTTGCAAGAACTTACATTTTTCAATTTGAGGTAGGAGTGGTGTATTTGCTAAAATGATAACCATTAATCTCTGCTATTTTTTTTCACTGTGTCATGCTTTTGCCCTTATTTCCATCCATTTTAGGTGTTTCTGTAGTTTGCACGGAGCTTTATGGTTACATCATTGAGGCATTTTGTACTTTCAATTCCTTGTTCACGTTCCTAGCGTTTTGGCTGCAGGCGACGTCGTTCTATAAGCTAGTAGCAGAAAGAGGACCATGGAGTTCTCTCTCTAGATGGGCTCTTGAAGCTTATTTGAAAGGTGATGTGGGAAAGGCTTTTATATTGTATTCAAGAATGTCGGAGCTTGGTTATGAAGTAGCACAAAGTAATGCTGCTTGGATCCTAGATAAATACGGGGAACGAAGCATGTGCATGGCAGTTTCTGGGTTTTGCACAGACAAGGAAAGGCACGAGCGGGCACATTCCTTGTGGTGGCATGCCTCTGAACAGGGAAATGAACATGCTGCATTGCTTATTGGAGATGCATATTACTACGGTCGGGTAAGTCTACTTGTGCTCGAAGTTTAAGAATTGTTCTGTTTTCAGGAAAACTGTAACATTACGGACAATGCACCTAATTTTACTTATCCTATCCCATTCATACACATGTAGTTTTTCCAAGAGATCATAAAATATAGACTAGTTCAACTGATTTCTACGGGGATCTTAATCGAGTTCTCAGGGTACAGAGAGGGATTTTGTGCGTGCAGCTGAGGCATACATGCATGCTAAATCTCAATCAAACGCACAAGCCATGTTCAACCTCGGTTACATGCATGAGCATGGAGAAGGTCTTCCCTTTGATCTCCATCTTGCAAAACGTTACTACGATCAGGCCCTCCAGAGCGATGTTGCTGCCAAATTGCCCGTCAAGCTTGCTCTTGCGAGTTTATGGGTTCGCAAAAACTGTGCTGATACTGTCATGGTAAGAGAGGGTGATGATTTCTCGGTCCCCGAATTGTTTGAGTGAAACAAAAAGAGCAAGCTCAGGTTTTTTTTTAATAAATGGGATGCAGGTACGAGTACTGGATTCCTTACCAGAAGTGTATCCAAAGGTGGAGGAATGGGTAGAGAATGTGGTGTTGGAAGAAGGTAATGCGACCTTACTAACTCTCTTCCTCTGTCTTATCACCGTTTTATATCTCCGGGGGAGACAACGTAGACAGGTGGTTTTGGATCCCGTTGGTGCTGACGTCGCACACCCCCTCGCCGGACCAGTAGCCTTTCCCCAGTAATCGCGGAACCAGGTGATAAAAAAAAGAAGGTGAACTACTCTGTACAGCTTGGTTCCATACTCATGTCTCACCATAGTTTTAAGGGAGACGAGAAACTTTCTACTTTTGATTCCCTTTCCCTCTAGTGTAGGTTTCTCTGTAACGCATTTCGATATTTTTTTCTACCCTTATGAAATTTTGAGAATACAATAATGGTTACATCTCTATTATCTATACATTACATTTTGGATTGGAGTATGTGACTTGCATGTCTATTTTTGCTGATTATGCTAATGTTCATGACTTGCATGTCTATTTTTCTTCTTTCTTTAATTAAATTGAATCCATGAAGATGAACAATCGTTGAATATGCAGTTTATTTGCGTTTAAGCGGTGGTCCTCACGTTCAGCCAAAAACTAATAATTTCATAATAACAAAAAAAATCAATGAATATTTGGCTCGTTATAATAATCATTAACATGATTCGAAGTAGTAGCCAACATTTGAATCAACTAATCGTCGTCTCGTCTTGAGAAAGAATGTCGCTGATGGATAATCTGTTAGGTATCCTCCGCGTTCGAGTCAAACGCGGCGTCAACCTCGCCGTCCGTGACGTCTCCAGCAGCGATCCTTACGTCGTCCTCAAGCTTGGCCTTCAGGTTCTCTCTCGATACCCACAAACTTCTTTCAACGACTTCACATTTCACAAACTTCAAATTCTTTCGCAGAAACTCAAGACCCGAGTGGTGAAGAAAAACGTAAACCCACAATGGGAAGAAGATTTAACATTCACAGTCACCGACCCGAATCTCCCGCTTAATCTGGTAAAATCCCCCCCATTAAAACCCAATCACTTTCTAAACCGGACCGGTTTACAGATTGCATAATCGTCTTGGGTTTAAAATCAAAACAGGTTGTGTACGACCACGACTTCTTCAGTAAGGATGACAAAATGGGAGACGCAGAGATCGATTTAAGGCCTTACATCGAAGCCTTACGAATGGAGCTCTCCGGTTTACCGGACGGAACAATCATATCGACGATCCATCCGAGCCGCTGCAACTGTTTGGCCGAGGAAAGCTACGTCCGGTGGAGCAACGACCGAACCGTTCAGAACATTTGTCTCCGTCTCCGTAACGTCGAGCGTGGTGAAGTCGAGATCGAGCTCCAGTGGATTGATCTTCCCGGTTCTAAAGGCTTGTAAAACAATTTTTGTGCGTTTTCCTTATTGGGCCTTACTTCTTTAATGGACTCTGAGCCCATTAAATATTGCGGTTCGGTTCGGTTTCGGTCCGATGATTTTTAAATGGAAGTTAAAAATATTAACCATTGGGTTTTGCGTCTCTGCCCAAGACGGCACGAATTTTAGTGATTGATGTTTAGTTTAAAGGAATCGTCTACGTTATCGTGAGGACAAATATATTTTTACTTGGTATATTCTTTCTTTAGGTTTTTTTTTTTTGTTTTTCTTTTAACGAAGTTAAGAAAGGGAAAGAAAAAAAAAAGAGATGAAAAAGATACTTTATTGCAGGAATAGCAGCTTTTGAGGAACACCATATATTTTTTTGAAACGAAGTAGAAAAAGTTGGTAATTTTTCAGATCCTTTTTAATATTCTCTGTTATATTTCTATATATTCTTTTATAGGTTCAGCCTTTTAGAGAACCCAAAACCGTGCAAAGGAAATTATAAAATCAAATTTTTAATTATATATAGAAAAAAAGGGTTTTGTGAAAGCATCTATATGCTTTTTCCATTGATTCGTAGCCGTAGATCGGTATTTGGTCTGATGTTGTCTTTTGGTCGGGGAAAACTTTCGAAATTGTAAAACAGACCCCTTGTTCTTGATTCATATCCTAAACATCCCCTATGTTTTACTATCTAGGTTTTATTTTTTGTTCAAAGTTTTATAATTTAGTAAGTTTTAACGCAGAAAAGATGGAAAAGTTAAGGAAAACAAAAAAAGAGTTCGGACTTGGGAGCTTAATGAAGCAGACAAGTGCCACGCCTCTACTTTTAATTTCAAACTTTACCCTTAGCCCATCATTAACTTCTACGCATGCCCTCTCTCTCTCTTGAATACATTTTTTTAACTTCAATTTATTGATTATTTCACTTCAATTTTATTGCAAAAATAACATAATAAATTGGGATATACTAACCATTAAGACTAAGCAGTCGTACACGTTATCGGTATTCCATTTTTCTTCGACCTGGAAAATATAGCCGTTTTTTTTTAATACGATCGTATTATCTACAAATTAAAATCGTTATCGGAATGTTTTTTACTCTATGCTAATATATGCAAATGCGTGTTAAAGCATAAACTCATGGACCATGAACATACATGCAAATGCAATATTAAGTTACATGGGTTTCCAACTCAAAACTAATTAGTTATAAGTAGATGAGCACATATCACTCATATATTATATAAGATTTATTCTAACTTCCGATTTGGGATAATATTCTTTAATACGTCCATTCGAAATGATGACTCTTTGCCTATCAATCTCGGTATGTTCGGGCATAGATCGATTGATCAACTTTTGGTCGGATCGATAATAGATCGGGTTGGACAATATGAATTTGGCTCTAATACCATATTAAGTTACATAGGCTTTCAACTCAAAACCAATTGGTTATGAGTGGATTGATTCATGTCTCTTATATATTAGGGGTGGCTCAAAAGTGGCACAAAAAATTTGGGACCTTGTTCAAAAAAAATTTTGGTAGGGCAAAAAAATAATGGACTCTAACAAAAAAAAATTGGTTCAAAAAAAAAAAATGTTGGCCCGGACAATTGCACCGCCTTAGAACCGCCCATGTATAGGATCCCTTTTAACTTATGATGTATGATAATATTCCCTAATAAGCAATACATTATTTTTCGTTTGTACTACAAAACATAGTAACTTTTTAAGAAATTAATCATATAGTTGATTCTTTTAAAAATCATGTAGTTGTATTTTGCGACTTTTCTGAGTTATGGTCGGTAATGAATTACTGTCTCTATTATATAATTATTCATTTAAATTTTCTTAAGCCGTTTATTTATTACTTTCTCTATTATATAACAATTAGTCAGCATTTAGTCTCCTAATAATTTTTACAAGTGACTGTAGCTTTCATAAAATGGTACAAATAAAAAATAGCATCTTTTGTAATCTCATAACTCGCGAGAAAGACGTATAAATAACCTACTTTTCAAACTCAACGGCTACCTAGACATCTCTCTATCTACTTATTGTATTTATATTTTACCCCATAAAGTGTTATACTTATATAAGTATTATTTAATCAGGTTTTGGAATATAATTAACTAACTAATGTCTTTCATGCGAGTTAATTTTAGAGTTTGGAAAATAATTTAAGCTTTTGTTTCTCAAGCATGTTAAATCGGTGAGAGCTAGTAGTCAAGAACCGAAAAAATGATGAGAGGCTTCGAGTTCAATGGTGAATCATTATATCGGTTATTGTTTCTTATTTTGATATCGGTTATTGTTTCTTAATTATGCTTTGTATCATTATATTTTCTAATAATTCAGTTTTATCATATTCTATATAGAAAAAATCCACATATTTTGTTTCCAATAAAAGTATTGGACTATTGGGGTAAAACTTGTAAGCTAGTTTATACTTCTTCAAAACAAATATTATAATTTCAATAGATTATAGTGATCTGTCTATGATCAAATTCTAAAGTTTTTTGTGGGAAGAAAAAAAGAAGCGTGATTAATTTAACATTAATTTGATGCAAAACATGTATCACACACTTATCATTCCCATTGATTAGCATATTTATTGAGACTAGTTTCTCGATTTTTAGGATCAGCCCATCAAACCCACTTGATTTATATATCAATGCAAGTCAAAACAGGCTCTAAAGTGTTTAATTAGTCAAAAATTGCTTTACGATACCTAATTATCTTTACTGGCTGCGATTCTCTTTTCCATTTTTGCTAAAAGGTCTAATTAGTCTAAAACATATATATACCCATTTATATATCCTACCGATATCATCAAGCCCGGTAGCGTTAACACTGACCCAATATTCCCAAACAACAAGCTGACGGGCACAGACGTCGGATACCCGGGTGGGTTATGGTTCGACCCGTTGGGTNTAACATTAATTTGATGCAAAACATGTATCACACACTTATCATTCCCATTGATTAGCATATTTATTGAGACTAGTTTCTCGATTTTTAGGATCAGCCCATCAAACCCACTTGATTTATATATCAATGCAAGTCAAAACAGGCTCTAAAGTGTTTAATTAGTCAAAATTTGCTTTACGATACCTAATTATCTTTACTGGCTGCGATTCTCTTTTCCATTTTTCCCGTTTCAAATGTTTGCTAAAAGGTCAATTACAATTTTCTCGTTTCAAGTGTTTTTTCGAAAAGGTCATGACTCATAAGTAGAAGCGGTGCAAATATAGTAGTAACCTAGAAAAGCACTAATTTGAGTTCAGTATTACTATTACAGTACTACTGCACGAAGTCGCAAATGAAACGAGTATTTAGGCATTGTGAAAATATTGAGTTTGAGATCGTTTTTTTTTTCCATTATCTATGACAAAAGAGAACGGAGTATAGACACGACTTATCTCAGTTTCATGAATTTCACATGTTTTTGCTTTAAAAAAAACGAAAACTAATTCCATCCACATAGTGTAACTGTGTAAAATATATACCAATTATATTCGAAACTGGAATGGTATTAATAACAGTAAATAATATTGTAATTTTTTAAAAAAGTTGATAAACATTGGGAAAATAAAAAGATGGAAAGGAAAAAAAGAATTGGGTTTGTATGGGAATGGATGATGAGAAAATATGAAGAGAGCAGGCTGCTGTTGATGGAATATTGTGTTTCCTCAAATATCAGCACTCCTCATTATATCAACAGATTGCTTTTTTTGTTTTGTTTTTGTCGTCCAACCAATTGCTTTTGTACGGAGTTTCTTATATATAACCAAATTTTGGGAAAAAGTATACAAAAGAAAAGTATAACAAAACCAAACATATAAAAGAACCCATCAGAGTATTTATGTGCTCAAACCAAAAGTACCCTCTTCTTACCATATTTTTCAAAAAAATTCCGTACATTTTTTTTTTTTTGAAACCCTAAATAAAAAGACCCCATCATTTTTTGTTGTTCAAACCCTTTTATCATTAAACTAAACCGAATCCAATGTAAACCGGTACAAACAATGCTTTGCCAAAGCATCAGCTTCCCTATTACACAAACGAGAAATAAATCTAAAAAAACATAAGAGAAAGCAGAGCGAATGATAAAAATATCATAGAGAATTCCAAACAGATTAGAAACCATGGAACCACTGTTAATGACTTTGATAATTTGGATAGAATCAGATTCGATTTCAAGTTTTTCAATCCCCAATTCCTTGGCGTTAAGAAGAGCTTCCTTAACGGCTAGACCTTCTGCGATGAGAGCAGAGGAAACGAAAACTTGCGTCGAAGAGTGGATAAATTGACGATTCGAATCAAGAAAGAAAATCCAACTAAAATCAGTTGAGCATATATCAGATTTTCAAGCCGCATCTGTGTAACAACGAATGCTGCATTCGCTGCGGAGTAGAGGAAATATCAGATCTCCAAACCCCATCATTCTATTTAGTAGATCTAATCGATAACATAAATTCAATAAATTCTGGAATTAGAAATTTTAATAATTAAAATAAGGGGTAGATTGATCAAACAAATAGATAATTACAAAATACAACCCAAACAAAATAAGCAAAAACAGAGCCTCTGCTTTGGACTACGGAAAGCGCACAAGGCCGCCTCTTTCACTATCCCCAAAGCACCACGAACCCAACCACCATTTTATTTCGTTTTTATTACATTCAAATTTTCCTCTTTTTCGGTGTTTTTTACATTCAAAATTATATCACAAAAACTCAAAAGATAAATACCCTAAAATAACACATTTTTTTATATATTCTAAATCTAATACATCAAATTTTAAATTTTAAAAATCACACAAATAATTATGTGAAAATATAAATTTCTCAAAATAAAATTAAAACATTAGGTTTAGATTCACTATTTCCTATTTATGGTTTAGGTTTTTCTCATTGGAAAAAGATTTTAAGTCATTTTAATATTAATTTGTGCTATTATTATCAATTTTAACTAGTTGTGCTAAATTTTTTTGTTTTTTTAAAAAAATACTATTTTGGACAATTGCCTAACTCCTAAATGAAACTTTTACAAAATTTGATCATTTTATTTTAAAATAAAAATTAGGTATGGGCATTCAGATATCCATTCGGGTTCGGATCGGTTCTTTTGGGTTTCATATACCCAAATTTTAGAAGTCTATGACCCATTCATGTATTATTTTTTTCGGATCGGGTTCGGTTCAGTTTCACCCGGGTTTGGGTATCTAAAATTTATCCAAATTTTCGAAAAAAACTAAAAAAAAATGTTTAATTTAAATAATTTTTGGTTAAATTTTACAAAAATTATTTATAACTAAAGATTTTCAAATATTTTGGTTATTTTGGTATAAACATAACTAATATATTCGGTTTATAATTATAATTTTGAGTATTTTGGTTATTTTAAAACTAAAAATACATAATATTTTTAGATATATAATTGTATTTAGAATATTTCGGATTCCAGTTCGGATTTTGGTTCAGTTCCGGTTTGGATCGGTTATCCAAAATATTTTATAAAAAAAACCATTACAATATATATAATTATTCGATTCAATTCGGTTCGATACTTTCTAATTCTGTTCGGTTCCAAGTATTTTGCCAAGACCTAAAACAAACTGTGCTCACGAACCGAAAAATAAAGACAGAAACAATACTAATATACTAGGATTTTAAAAGAATATTAAAAGAAATGTGGTATTTTTCTCAAAGGAAAAAAAAAAACAAAAAAGAATATAAAAATGTGGTCTCTTCTCAACACTCGCTTTACTCTTTTTCCCCTTCTCCACCACTTTCTCTCTAAACTAAAAACACTTCTTCGTCTCTATTCACTCTCTCTCTCTCTAAGATAACACGATGATAACGGCGACGGACTTTTACCATGTCATGACGGCGATGGTACCGTTATACGTAGCCATGATCCTCGCTTACGGCTCCGTCAAATGGTGGAAAATCTTCACACCGGACCAATGCTCCGGCATCAACCGTTTCGTCGCTCTCTTCGCCGTCCCTCTCCTCTCTTTCCACTTCATCGCCGCCAACAACCCTTACGCCATGAACCTCCGTTTCCTCGCCGCCGATTCCCTGCAGAAAATCATCGTCCTCTCTATCCTCTTCCTCTGGTGCAAACTCAGCCGCAACGGCTCTTTGGACTGGACCATCACTCTCTTCTCTCTCACCACTCTCCCCAACACTCTTGTCATGGGGATTCCTCTCCTTAAAGGCATGTACGGCGATTTCTCCGGCGCACTCATGGTCCAGATCGTGGTTCTCCAGTGCATCATCTGGTACACTCTCATGCTCTTTCTCTTCGAGTACCGTGGCGCGAAGCTCTTGATCTCCGAGCAGTTTCCCGACACAGCTGGATCGATTGTCTCCATCCATGTTGATTCCGACATCATGTCGTTAGATGGTCGGCAACCGCTTGAGACTGAAGCTGAGATTAAAGAAGATGGGAAGCTTCATGTTACTGTTCGTCGCTCTAACGCCTCGAGGTCTGATATCTACTCGAGGAGGTCTCAGGGTTTATCGGCGACTCCTCGTCCTTCGAATCTAACTAACGCGGAGATTTACTCGCTTCAGAGCTCTAGGAACGCAACGCCTCGAGGCTCGAGCTTTAATCATACTGATTTTTACTCCATGATGGCTGCTGGTGGTGGTGGCCGGAACTCAAACTTCGGTCCCGGAGAACCTGTTTTCGGTTCCAAGGGTCCCACTCCTCGGCCTTCTAACTACGAGGAAGACGGTGGAACTAAGCCGACGGCTGCCGGAACCGCCGCTGGAGCTGGGAGGTTTCATTACCAGTCCGGAGGTAGTGGTGGCGGAGGAGCGCATTATCCGGCTCCGAACCCAGGGATGTTCTCGC
The DNA here is from genome assembly GCA_002933935.1 of Eutrema yunnanense. Classification (NCBI taxonomy): domain Eukaryota; kingdom Viridiplantae; phylum Streptophyta; class Magnoliopsida; order Brassicales; family Brassicaceae; genus Eutrema; species Eutrema yunnanense. The sequence continues at coordinate 245,747 of PKML01053004.1, read as the reverse complement.
CGCAAACCGGCGGCGGAGGAGGTACGGCGGCGAAGGGAAACACTCCGGTGGTTGGTGGGAAGAGAGGGAATGGGCAAGACGGAAACGGAAGAGATCTTCATATGTTTGTGTGGAGCTCAAGCGCATCGCCGGTCTCAGATGTGTTCGGTGGTGGAGGAGGAAACCACCACACCGATTACGCCGCCGCTACGAACGATCATCATAAAGACGTTAAGATCTCTGTACCCCAGGGGAATAGTACTGGTATGGTCCCCCAACAACTCTACTGTTTAGTTACTGTTACTCCAATTTGTTTTCCTTACAAAAACAACCCCATAATTTCTCTTAAATGAATCTAAAATGGTTTCAATGTATAGATTCAGTCCTAAGTCCTTATTAGTAAATCCATCACAGAAGAAGATTAGGGCGGTTGATTAATGCAGTTTTTGATTGCTGAAATGCTCTTTAACCAAAAATGCAGACAACCAATATGTGGAGAGGGAAGAGTTCAGCTTCGGTAACAAAGACGATGATAGCAAAGTATTGGCTACGGACGGTGGCAACAACATAAGCAACAAGACGCAGCAGCAGCAGACAAAGGTTATGCCACCAACAAGTGTGATGACAAGACTCATACTCATTATGGTGTGGAGAAAACTCATTCGTAACCCCAACTCTTACTCCAGTTTATTCGGCATCACCTGGTCCCTCGTTTCCTTCAAGTACTGTTTCTAACCAAATCTAATTTTAAGTTTGGTTTTTTAATAAACTTTCTTGATAAAAAAAAAGAAAAGGGTGAGTCTTGAATTGAAAAGTATTGATTGTATTGTAGTAAAAAAGATTTGAGAAAGATCTTAGGAATTAAATTGATGTGGTCTGTGCAGGTGGAACATTGAAATGCCAGCTCTAATAGCAAAGTCTATCTCCATTCTCTCAGATGCAGGTCTAGGCATGGCTATGTTCAGTCTTGGTCAGTTCCTCTTTTATTTTTACCTCTTTTCATTTATTATAATAATAAATACCATAAAACAGTCAATTGTTCTCTTTACTCTCTGACCTTCATTCTTTTTAAAATATTTTTTTAATTAAAACCAAAAAATCATGTGAATGCATATGATTCTCTCTACCTTTTACTTTCAAAATTACTAGAAAAACATGTTTGTATACAAAAAGCAAACAAAACTGGCTTCACAGCAGAAAGCATGCTCCACAGTTCTCTGCTTATCATCATAACATGTCTCCCTCTCTTGGGAGAGGAACTATTTTCTTTTTTTTTTTACTTAATGTTGAAAAATATGTTTCTTTTTTACCTAGTTAATGTTTCAATCAAATTCCATCAAAACAGCTTTTTTTTTTTTTATTAATGTGTGCAGGTTTGTTCATGGCGCTTAACCCAAGAATAATAGCATGTGGTAACAGAAGAGCAGCTTTTGCGGCGGCCATGAGATTTCTCGCCGGACCTGCCGTCATGACTGTCGCTTCCTACGCCGTTGGCCTCCGTGGCGTCCTCCTCCGCGTCGCCATCATTCAGGTATTGCCTCTAACTATATATTTTTCCCATCGTTGTGTCAATATTGTAGTTTTTTTTTTTTAAACGTATTATTGTCCTTATTTAATTTTAAATAATTTATTTTATTTATAAAAAACAGGCAGCTTTGCCGCAAGGAATTGTACCGTTTGTGTTCGCCAAGGAGTATAATGTGCATCCTGACATTCTTAGCACTGCGTAAGTTTCATTCCTTCTGTATATCTATGAAACTTTTGATTTGATTAGGGATTTTTTTTGTTAACGAGTTGTTGTGATTATTTTGTTTATTTGCAGTGTGATATTTGGGATGCTGATTGCGTTGCCCATAACTCTTGTCTACTACATTCTCTTGGGGCTATGATGAGATACTACCAAGTATGAACTAAAACACAGGGGCCTTTTTTTTTTAATCTTTTGAGGGGTTATGAAATGTGAAAAGAAAGAACAATGCCCTTTTTGTTGAATACCCACAAATTGAATCAATAGCAGCTCTAGAGAAGCTTCAAGGATAATTTGGAGAAAGGAAGCTCTTGAAGAAAGGAAGAAGAAGAAGTAGAAGTAGGAGGGAGCTTGGCAAGTTTCCCGTTTTGTTAATTTTTAATGAACATTCCCGTTTCTTTCGGTAGGTGTTAGGAATTTGTAAAAGCGTTGCTACTTTTTAGTGAATTAAAAACGTTAAGAAAATGGAAAACTCAAATTTCAAGTAACTAGTTTTTTTGTTCTTGCCCAATTGTATTGTTCGTGTAAAATGGGTATTTAGTCTCATAAAAATGAAAAATTATTTAGCTATTTCCCATATTTAATCACAGAAATTAAATTTACTTAGCAGTTCTGTGTTCATTTGCCATGATTCAAAATGCGATCAATCAGAACTAAAAATCGTAAAGCCGGCTTTTACACAAAACGTTGGAGAAAGGGACTTCTCCGGGGAGTTGGGATTTTTCCGAATGTAGTTATGAATATACTTTTAGAATATTACAAACTTTATTAGTATACTTTAGTATAGCATGTGGTTATAACAAAAACAGAGGAATTGGATTCAACAGAACACTCGATTAAACGTAGAAAGATCGATGGAGCACTTAAAGATATTTGGTGTGGACGTATGCACTTGGTGCATGCGTACGTTTTTTGTCTTGGTCAAGATTCCTCTTCACTGCGTTTGTGGAATCTTACAAGATTCGTTTTAGTATTGTGTATCCTTTTCTGATTCTTCTCGGAATCATTACATACCACTTAGATGCTTTGAGGGTTTCTAACTTTTTTTTTGCGAAGGAATAGCATGAGGGCAGAATCGGTAGATGACCCGTCATATTCATAAAATATGATTATTTTTGATTAAAAAAAAATGGATACATCAAATGCATAGTTAAGTTGGTTTAAATTGTACTTTTTCTGTCATGAAGAAATAAAAATCATATACTTTTTCTTACGTAAGAAAGAAAAAAAACATTTGCTATAATTATATAGATATTTTTGTTTGCATAGCTGTTGTCTAGTTGTAGGAAATATTGTGTGGGGTGTTACTCTATTCCATCCGGTTTTGATTCGTTCTGTAAATAAAAATACATCCATGTAAGAAGTTTGGGTTTGGACCGAATGGCCATACAGTTTACATGATAGTCCGATAACAAACGATATGACTACCCTTGATATTAGTTGAAACACATTCCAAACTCGGATCAGGCGGTGTGGTGGTTCATTCGATTTCATGGTCCGTTGACCCGAGTCCAGCTCGAAACTCATTGTATCTGTTAAACCTAGAGACTAGTACACTCTGTAACATTTTGGTGGGTTCTTACTGAACTGAATGGATCGGCCGATAAGATATATAAAAAAAATATATAGATATTTTTGTTTTCGTGCTATAGTTATATAAATCTATGATATGTTTTGGAAGCTGAATAGAAGATATGTTTGATGTTATATAAAGTATTTGCTAAGAATATGTGGGATGAAGATATTTTTTGATGTAGCAAATTGAATCTGTTAAAGTAATAAATATGAGAAGGTGTAATAATTAGACGAGGAGACAAATGGTTAAAGAACGCGACCCTCAATTTATGGCACGCCTCACGTAAAAATCCATCATCGATTCATTCTGCATGAAACGGCTATAGCCGCCGGTTGCATTCTTTAATTTTTAGAGGTCTCTAATTTTTATTCTTGTATTAAAAGTTTTAAACGTAACTAACCATTATTAAGTTTTCACATTGTTCATATTCATTTTTTTAAAAACATAACATAACGAAAGAAATGGGTGGGAAATAAAAAGAAGAATGAGACAAAAGAGTAGAAGACGACGCCGTGTCACTTCGCTTTCTATTGTCACTCAACACATAAACATTTTTTCAGAAGCTTCCAATTCTGTGTTCATTCTCTTCTCTCCATTTATTGGGAAATTTACATAGAATACTATTATTATTTATTTATTTTAACAGATGAGATTACAAGAGGGGATTGTGGGAACCGAGGCTGTGATAAAGAAGTTGATTTCGTCACGGAAAATATTTTCGTATTTTTAATTTGAGATTGTTTATTTATTTAATTTAATGAAAACAAAATAAAGGGTATAAACGTCATTTCGAATGGCAATAGTTGCAGATGTTAGTGTGTCTGCTTGCCACTAGGCGGTGTTGGGTCGGCCGTCTCCCAGACAGAGCTTTTTGTCATTTGTCTTTCTCTTTTTTTTTTCTCAAAAAATTAATATTAGAAGTTTTGTTTTTTGTTTTTTTTTGGTTACTTTCACTTTCGCGTATTTGATTTTTTTTTTGTGTATGTGTGTGCTTAAGAAGAAGGTTATATAGGAAAAAAAATCGAGTGCTAAAGAAAAAAGGGAAAAGTTATTTTTCTTTCGTACGGGAAGATAAGATATGTCATGAAGATCAAATAAAAACCATGACTTCTTTTTATAGGATAGAATATAACTTTATGAGAAAAATAAACTTGTCAACACATGATTTGCCATTACAATACCCCCATCGAGTTTAACCAAAGTTCTAACCATACGGCTTCTCCATTTTGACAAAATAGGTCGTAAAGTCAAATAAAATTTCGACTCTAAGCGACTCTACGCATTTGCATAATGAGCGTAACAAATAACCAAAAAGATATCATGTTGTTAGAAGAAAAAAAGAGGGGTTAAAGCAAGTGAAGTTTGGACCTGGGACTCTAATAAATCTTATTGTTGATAAAAACAAAAAACAACTCTTAACAAATCTTATTTGGGATTTCTTCTAATAAGAAAAGGGTAACGTTACGTTTGCAAAACATAAAGAATTCAAACCTTATTATCATTTCCATATAAAAAACTATATTTTTTGTAACAATATTTAATAATTAATGAGCTCAGTTTTCTTTTCTACCGCCCCTCAAAATTTAAGGACCGGCTTTATTATTGATATAAATAAATTATATGTTATGCAATACGCGATATGCTCACAGTCTGCATAGTGCATACAATAATACTATACTCTTTTTTTCATCTAAAATTTTTTTATTTATATTCGATCCAACGATTTACATAACGCCGACCAAAATAAAAAATCTTGCCAGAAATAAAAGCCGACGGAATAAACATATTCCCCGGAGACAACAGCCGGCAGATTAAAAAAAAATCTTATGAAACTTAAGATCTAAAACAAGCCCAAAACAGAAAAACAACTCCAAAAATAAAAGAGACAAATAGGAATTAAAGTCTAGAAAAACCAATCAGAAGGACTAAAAACTATAAATCCTAAGTTCGAAAACTGAAGCTTCGAACAAGAGTAATCCCAAGATCTTTTCCATAGAAACTGTAGACGCCGGCGCATTCGGATACCCGTTCGGGTTCGGGTCGGGTCTTTCGGGTATCGGGTCTTTTTGGTATTGGGTTGAAGGACCTATTCGGATATTTATAAAATTCGGTTCGGGTTCGGTTCGGGTATTTTCGGGTCGGTTTCGGGTACCCGAAATATAGGAAAAAACTAAAAAAATGCTAAATTTGAATAAAATTTGGTTAAATTTTGACAAATATAATTAAGAATTTTCAAATTTTTTATTATTTTAGATATTTCGGTTATTTCGGTCTAACAATAATTGATATTTTTGGATTTTATAATTATAATTTTGGGTAATTGGGTTATATCAAGTCTAAATATAATTAATATTTTGGGTATATAATTATATTTCGGGTATTTCGGGTACCCATTCGATTTTCGGTTCGGTTCGGGTTCGGTTTCGGTTCTTCAGGTATTGGAGTCTAGGATCCGTTCGGGTATTTTGTCGGTTTCGGTTCAGTTCCTTTTTTCGGGTCGGGTTCGGTTTGGTTCTTCGGTTCCGGGTATTTTGCCCAGCCCTAAAACAAGCCCAAAACGGTAAAACAACTCCAAAAATAAAGGAGACAAATAGGAATTAAAGTCTAGGAAAACCAATCAGAAGGACTAAAAACTATAAATTCTAAGTTCTAAAACTGAAGTTTCGAACAGGAGTAATCCCAAGATCTTTTCCATAGAAACTGTAGACGCCGGAGCTGCTTAAAAAAAACAGAGCCTCGAGATGAAACCAACTAACCGAGTCAAAGACAACAACACCGGCAGAAACGAAAGCAGAACCAATACTATACCAGAACACAGAAACTAGGTCCATCACTGCCAGTCCAAAGAAAATAATAGCTTAAACCGATCGAAACTTAAAGATAAAAACTCTCCGACAGAGGATACGCCAAGAAAGATCAACAATACTTAACACGGACATTCGTTAGACCATCTTATCAAAAATCAAGTCAAAGTCATCTACAGACTTATGGCAAGACACACCACGCAAAGAGAATGACTGTCATTCTTTTAAAGTTAATACTATACATTCACCACAATATTTTAAAGTTATATATATATATATATATATATATATATACTGTATTATTATACTACTATGTTTGAATGACTGTCATTCTTTTTGTCGCGTTTAATTTTTTTTTTGCTAAATTTGTCGCGTTTAAATTATGATGCACGTGAAGACTTAGGAGGATTTACCAAGATAGATATCTTATCTTTCTCTTAAAACTAAGTAATATTTTTTTATAAACCAAAGAAAAGAAAAGACAAATGCGGCTTTGAATTCGAGGAACATTCACCTGTTCCCAGGTGCACACCTATACAAATACACTACACACATTCCTATATCATTGTAAGCAATATAACAACAGTGATACAAATTCTCAAATAGATGTGTTCATTCATGTGATGCTGTTGCTGCCACTTCGTGGATCTTTGTAACTTTTAAAATGGTGAAAAATGTTTCAAACAAATTTGGGCCTGTTTTGTTTTAAAAGGTCCAGAGTTTTACATCGCTTTAACCCATCAGAATACTGTGGAAGCCTGATTGGGTGGGTTTTATTAGCCTTTTACAAAAGATATAATAAGAATTAGTTTTTAAAGGATAATAGGCCGATTCTAAAACTCAATATTTGGTTGAAAAAGGTTATTGGGCTTATCATATTCTTGTACAGCGTTTTACGCTAACTTTAGGATTTCTGTTGATTTTACGAATTTTCGAATTTTCGAATTTTTTTTAAAGAGTTTAGAAAAAAAAATTCTACAAACTTTTTCCCCTTTTTAAACCTTGAAAAGTCTTCAAACCATACCTAGTTAGAAATATCTAAATAGTTTGCCTTAAAAGAAATATATAACAAAAAATAGTTTGCCTTAAAAGAAATTAATTGGGTTGTGTAAGAAAGAACAATGATATTGTATAGGTATTTGTATCATTGTATGTAATTGAAAAAAAAAGTGTTCATGTTATTTAATTTCATCATACAAATTAACTATAGCGATATCTTTTTTCGCTAAATTATTAATTTTTTGCTCAATGATATATTTAATTCTCTGTATAACATATGTTTGAATATGAAAATTACTTAGGTGATAACCAACTCATTAATCATTATCTTGGTAGATGTTCCAAATGGCTTTACCAATAAGAGCATAATTATCAATAGATTCATCACGAGACAAGTATGTTTTCTCGCCATCACAACGTCACATATAGAACCACCACCACGATATATATCTCTATGTAAATGATTTTTTTTTTTGCCGTCAAAACAAAAAAATGTAAATCATTTTTTTCTTCTCAAAACCTAATAAGTAATCATCAATGCAGTTCTAAAAACTCTCGAACATTGTATACAAGATGTCAGTATAATAAAACATTAAAATCCTAAAACATACTTTAACAACTTTTCAAAAAGTTGAAATTATGATCATACCACAAAATGTAATAAAAAGAAATTCGTTAAGATACTAAAGAGTGGAAGTCGAAAGTTTTCTTCCAGGGTAAATAAAGCCCACTATATATTTCTAAAGGTGTTTAGTTGTTTTTATAATCCTTCGAATCCTTCGAATCTTTTATGGATCTGGTGTAATGAGAATCTTCTTATAACACCCCAAAATATGGTTACAAAAAAACACCTCAAGTGGAAGACCCTTTGACCCACTGGTTGATTAAAGATTCATTAATGGTTTTACACCAGAAGATATAAGTTTTGAATCTCAAAGAGTGCAATTCATTATTATTTATGCAGATTAATGGATATAAACTTATAGGTAGGACATCTTCAACGTGGTGCATGGGAAACCGTTTGGCGTGGATGCTCATAAAATAGTAGAATTGTCCGTTATAGAATCGTTGATGTAACAGTTTTCGTAATTTGTAATAGAATAATAAATCAGTATTAAAAAAAAACATCCCAAAATATGGAAAATCTAAAATAATATTCGTTTTTTGTTCTTCTGTTAAAAAAAAAAAATATTCGTTAGTAAGAAGAAGAGAAGAAAGGAATGATTGGGAGGGGGACCCAATAGAGGCTCTTAATTAAGAATAATAATTCGTTAATATAGTTATCTAACCCTAAATCATCGGGTGAAAATAACAAGGTCACATCATAAAAGTTTATATAATAAGATATGCATAGCCCAGTTGTAGGATTCTTAACTAATACATACTGTCCTCTGCCAATACAAAGTATTGTATAACATAGTCGAATATGACCTTAAGTATTTCATATGCAGAATGACCAGGGGCAAGTAGGCAAATTAGAAGAACAACATTGATTTATAATGGAGTGTAGGCTCATTATTCATAAGAGCCACTAACTATTCTATTTATACACATATTGATTTTTTTTTAATGATCGTTGTCATCAAATATAGTTCTTTAATTGACTTTTTATTGTATAATATGTGTCCGGTTGTTTAGTTATATTGATTATATTTGATAAGTTATGATGGAAGCCTAAAACTAATATGGAAATATGTCTTAATCACAACATAGACTAGTTGAAAGAAATTTTAAAAAATAGCCACAATCAAAATCGTCAATGAATTTGTTAAGTTATTGATCTAAAACTAAATTTACATTTTGTTTTTTCATAAACACTAAGAATCAACGAATAAAAATGTGAACGATAATTGATGGTTAATTTGTTGCGGTTGGAGAAAAAAAAAACAATTTCATATGATCACTAGTCGAGAAAGAAAAAAAATGTTAGCAGCAATCACATTTGTTACATTCATTATTGGCTCATTCCTGTTTATCTAAAAACTTACCAGGGAAAAAAAAGTCAACCAAGTTGTGGTCCAAGGAATGATAGTAGACTGGACCCACAAACCTTCAATTAAATGGATCCGTGTCAAGTGGTCTATTTAGACACTTTTCATTAAACAAATCACAAAAAAAAAAAAAAAAAAAAAATGAAGATGTCTTATTTGAGACACCCAAAGAAAAAATTGAGACACCTAAATCATACATTGGTCCAATTTTTTTTTAATAAAAAACTTAATTATTTATTAAAAAAAATGTGAGACACCCTCACGTTTATTAAGTTTCTTTTTTTCCCCATGTTTTTCTCTTAACTTTTGGTTATTTCACTATTTATTTCTATAAAACTAAGATTTTTTTTGCACATAATGTCACTTATTTCAATTTTTATTAGTAAATTAACACTTTTTAAAACTTTAGTAAAATATAGCATTTATTTTACTGTTCAACCAAATTGTCTATGTGCAATACGGCGTGTACGATATACGGTATACGATGCAGCAATAACACGGGTAAAATTATTTTTTCACACAAAAAATGACAACTATTTTTAACATTTTGAAAAAAATGCTAACTTCCTAATAAAATTTTAAATAAATGGCATCCTATGCAAATATCTCTAAAACTAAAACCACCATATGTTTTTGTTTTGCTAAAGGAAAAAAGAAAACAAGGTGGTTTTATTATATTGAATTTTCTTGTTTTCAATAAAAGTTGTAGTATCTCGCTAACCTAATGGACAATAGTCACAATACTCATCTAGAATCTTCAAAATGGATGCAAATAAAAGATATGTAGGCCGGCATCATGAATATTCAGATATTTTCAGATAATATATGGCTGATACAGAGATACAATTAAATGATTGATAACGATCTTGGTCATGGGAAATAAATATTTAACAATTGTTTTCCTACTAGGGCAACCGTTCCTAGCACATGTAAAACTATTTTTTAAGTTAATCAGCTAACTAAGTTTTTGTTGTTAGCTAATCTTTTGGTTTAAATTCAGTTAACTGTTGATCTTGAAGTTTAATATGTTAAAATTTTAACATCACAAAATAATATATATTCCATTCATTACTAATTGATTTTGAGTTAAAAATATATAAAACTCAATTTGATTTAACTAAATTTTGCAGACATATATACCCCGAACTAGTAAAACATTACGAAAAATATATGAATATCCAATGTTTCTAATTTTTCTTTTGGAAGATAACATAACCACAAAAACATTATTCGATTTTGCATATAATTTTATGTGATCGTAGTATAATATAATAAGTGAGATGTATCTAGTCCGGAGAATCCATTGGAAACGCATGTGGGAGAGCTCGACTTCCAAATATACTTCAAAGTCCTAGGAATGCAAAGAAGAGGTTGTTTATATAATAGTAAGAGTTCTATTAGTTTCTAATTAAACTATATTGTCATTCTACTAATTTGAATTTTTTTATACAATCGCGTAGTGTTAGTTGAGTGAAACTTTTTTCAATTTTATGATTATATCGTTTGGTAGTAATCATACAAATACAAATGTTCTTGTCTATATTATTAAGAGGACAGGGAAAGGGAGAGAGAAAAACAAAAAAAGGATGTGGCTGAGAGCCATTGGATTAAAAGATTCATTTCAAAAGTTGGCCATTCGGAGCATCTTGGGATCACTGTCTGTTCGCTACTTCTCAAAGACTAATAAACTGTTACTTACGCTAAACAGTGCTTTATTTCATACTATTTACCTTTATACCCCCTCACATACGTAGTACTAATAACTAAAATTGTTTAAAGTGGCCATCGTAATCTCTGAATCCAACTTGGTGAAAGTAAACGAATCTTTGAATCTAAACAATCCAGAATCTATCAAACTATAATCTGTTTGTACCAATCAACCAATCAAAATGATATGTTCGATCCGCAGCTCCATTCCACGATTATGTTCACTCTATATATTGGATATCTATATATGTAACGGTTATGTTTTTTTTTTATATATATATATTTTTTGGATCTTAATGATCATTATTTTCTCCAGCAAAGCTAATATTAAAGAAGCTATAAATATTAAATACCTTATATTGATCTAATGGTCTTTGCTTGCACGGTAGTGAAAGCATGAATACATATATGAATCAGATAAAATGTTTATTTATTTTATTTAACTGGTTGTACGATCACTTATTTTAAATTTCGTTAGCATGTTAGCATTTTTTAAAGTGTCGTAAAAAATAACACTTTTTAAAAACTCGTATACCATTCATTATCGTNTTTTTTTTTTTAGGTGGCGTGTAACATGTGTGCATTTAAATTTGCGGCGCTGCTGGATGAGTTAAAAATTTTGATATTTTTAAATGTATTAAAAATTCTGATATTTTATGTTTTTTATTTTGTCCTCTATAAAAGCTCAAACCTCAGGTTTTCCCTTTTCCTAATTTTCCCATTACCACAACTGAATTATAACCTTAAGTTGTACAATGTTGTCCCAGTTGTCCCATTACCAAAACTGAAATATAACCTTAAATAAAGACGAGTAATACCATAAGTTCATACTAAAACACCTAATAAACAAACATTCTAGTTCAAAAACTAAATCCAACAATTATAACACAGAAACAAAGGTCTATACCAGTTCCAAAAAAAAACTAAACACATTTTCTACTTCCTTGTTATTCATTCCCTTTCCCTTTCGGCTCTTTCCCTTCTGTAAAAGTGGACTGAAGGAAATTTGCAAGTTCCCTGACCTGAAAACAAAGATAGGAAATTGATTTCAACAAGCAATACAAAATGCATCAAACTTTTCAGCAGTCAAACTTTCCAGCAATCCATTCGCAATGGCATGTATAATTGAAGGTTGATGAATCATAACATTTACAATTCCACTATTTTACTTTGTCTAATGCAATTCAACTATCACTGAATTGATATTACATAACAAAATTTTTTGTGAATTGAAGAAGAAGGAGAGCAAACATGATCATTGTGTCTCTTCCTTGGCGTTGGAATCCTCCTCGTCGTCATCTTCGTCTTCCGCGTCTGCACTTGCAGTGGTGTAATCCTCGGCATCTTCTTCATCATCAATAAGAGGAAATTGTTGCCTCTTCGAGGAATGAGGGTCAATGAGCTTCGACGGAATCGACATTTCAAAAACCTCTCCAATTTTTATGTGTCTCACTGAATCTCAAGAAGACTCCGAAGCAAAATTAAGATTTGGGAGGAAAATCTGGAACCAACCGTGGACTTAGCAGATATGCCTCCAAAAATCCTGCATTCGATTTCGATTTTGTCGGCAAAATAAATTTCACATGAATTTTTTGTTTGAAAGAGATGAAAACAAATCAGATGAAGAAAATAAGTTGTGAGATAGTGGAGAAGAGGAAAAAGTAGAGAAGAGGAAAAAGTAGAGAAGAAGAAAGCTCGTTGAAAAAGAGAAAAAGAAAGGAAGAGAAAGATATTTTGTAATTATAAATTTATATTATAATTATTATTTTCTTATAAATGTAAGCTGAGTACATATTCATGGGTTATTGGGTTTGGGTGGGTATAACCCTGGGTTTTTTGTGATTATAAAGATAAGTAGGGATAAAGAAGAACTTTCCAGGGGTTTTCTTATTAAAAGAAAATCAAAATGAAATTCTTTATTAGACTTATGGTTTTTAAGCCTATTCTTTTCTAATTTGTGGCATATCAGCCTCACGCTCTGCTCATTGAGGGTGTCTCACAATGGTTAGTTAAATAATTAAATTTTCAAAAAAAATTTTTTGAACGAAACACAATATGACCCATGAGACTTTTTTTTTGAGTGTCTGATTTGAGACACCCATGTCTTTTTTTTTTTTTTTTTTTTTAATGGAGGGTTTCTTATTGAGACACCCCAAATGTGGATGCTCAAATTTGCTATTAGTTATAAAATTGTTTTTTATTACATGTTTTCTAGTATGAAAATGGAAATAGTAAATGAAGGATTTCTTTCTCCACCCAAAACAAAATAAAAAAAACAGAATTTTTTTTGGGGACATAATTGCATGTATTGTCACTTAATTTAAGATTCATTAGTTTTTTTGTTACTTTTTGAAAGTGTAGTAGAAAGTAGCAATTTTTGAGTGAAAAATCAATTTTACTTTTCTTATTGCTACATCGTGTACCGTCCATTATCGTACACACCGTATTATACATGCAGGAATTGGGTTGAACTGTAGAAAAAGTGTTATATTTTACTAAAATTTTTAAAAGTGTCAACATTCTAATGAAACTTTAATTAAGTGACAAAACTTGCAAACGACTTTAAAAAAAAAGAAAATAATCAAAATTTTCTCTATATATTGATGAGAGGAAGATCAGAAGGAACAACACAAAGAACCACAACACAAAACAAAACCCTAAAACTCTGATTTTTTTTTCCCTTCTTGTTAATAGGGAATCCCTATTAGGGATCAATGGCTCACAGTCACACTAATGGCAACATCGCATCTTCTTTCTCCAAAAACTCATGTAAGCTTGCTCTTCAATATTATGCTGTTAAATGTTAATTAATTTCTCTCACTTCCGACAGTATATCCTCAATTTTCAAAAAGTATATCGATTCGAATCCTCAATTTTATCCAATACACAAATCATTTTAATTATACGTTTAACATTCACATATTCTGTTTTGTACGTATCCAGATTCATTATTTTCGCCATTACTACTCATGTTCCTTCTTCTTTTTCCATTATTTTCAATGTACATGATCTTGTCAACATATAACATTTTTTTCTTTCTGGAATAACACTTCTTAATACACGTTTCATGTTGACACTATATTATTTAACATTAAGTGTTATTCTAATGACTTATTTGTGCCAATTAGCACTTAACCTTGGGGTTTTTAGTTTTTTTTTTTTAATCACTTTTTGACATTTTGATTTTTTTTTATATATATATTTTACCGGCCAAATTAGGTTTTTTATTCTCCTTTTACTGCTTTGGCCTCTGTGTATGATACATTGTTGTACACGCCGTATTTTACAGATGTGAAATTGTCATGAACAGATAAATAAATGTTAAATCTTAATACCACTTTGGGAAAATGTTTAAAAACTAATAGTTGGATGAATAAGTGTTGTCATGCAAAAGACTATATTCTAATTGTAAATTTAAGTTAATTATTTATTTTACATGTATACTATGACGACTTTTTATAATATATAAGTTGGGTGGGTACCGATAAATCATTTGAATCTCGCTTTCTCTGTATCTGTTTTTTTTTAAATCCACTACGTGATGTAATTAATTGAAATTTATTTCTTTTTTTTGGTTCATTGAAAATAATCTTTTTTTTTAGATGAAAATTGGTAAAATAATCTGGACATTTTACCCCAAAAAAAAAAAAAGAACTTCAAGGGTTACAAAACATACAAAAATATAGAAAACCGGAGTTTCTACTTTCTAAAGCATTATTTCTGATTTTATGACGTTGAATAGAATTCCCTGAAATTTTTTCTTTTCTTTTCTTTTGATAATAGAATCCGCCGAAGTAGAATAGCTTTATCCTATTTTTTCAATTTTATATATTATCTATATGAATGCATAGAAAAATATTTGTCCTACAAATATAGTTGTATCTTTGTTTTTTTTTGTCACAAATAATTGTATCTAAAATACATAATATTTCTTGTAACGTAGAAATAGTTTAAAACCAAAAAAAAAAAAGCGTAGAAATAGTTTCATCTTATTATTAAGGAAAATAACGAAATGGAGGTCGTAATTTCCGTGGGACACACTACTTTAACATGTGGACAGACGAATCGGACGGTGTAGGAGATGCCACGCTTTTGCACGTGCCAAATTAGATTCTCCTAACGGCCCAACGTCCCTCACCAAATTTTCCTGTATTTTGAATTTCGGATCCACATGATAGAAGAAGGTTTTCGGTTCGGTTGAAGATAAACCGATCGATAACCTGGAAATAGAAAAACATGTAAACCGAATTTGGATGTAGCCGCTTCGTCTTCCTTGTGCTTCACAGCGTTCAGTCCAGAGAGAAGGAGAAATCGAGTTTGGATCTGCGAGTGTTGATGCAGCCCAAGGGTAGACTTCACAACCGTAGATCAAGAAGCTTTTCCAGATCTAGACTCGCCATCGAAGGATCATAGCCATAGAGTTTCCTACTTCCTTTTCTTCTCAATTCATAGATTTCAATTCATCCTCCTCGAGAAGAAATCGTTCCTTGTGTATTCTCACAGAAAATGGCTGCGTATGGTGAGTTTCTGGCGTAAATCACGATGAAACTGTTCTGGGTTCCGAAGCGCTACCTACTAGTTTTTCGAATTCTCGAATATTTTTGAATAATTTCATCGAGCTCATCTTCATGATGTAATGCAGATAGAATGTATGATTTAGGACTTCCCGATTCGATGAGCATTGAGTTGAATCTGGTAATCGCTTCTTTCATTTTTGATTTGATTTGATGATCAGGGGAGGAGCGTGAAATCCAGAAGAATTACTGGAAAGAGCACTCTGTGGGCTTGAGCGTTGAGGCCATGATGCTTGATTCCAAAGCTGCTGACCTCGACAAAGAAGAACGACCTGAGGTTAATCTCGCCTGACCTAAAGTTATTACCTTTGTTGTTCAGATGAGTTTGAGTCTCTTCGGTATAGAAATCAGCAGCAAATCAAATGCCTTTGAACCAAATAGAAAACGTTATCCTTGTTTTCTTTGTCATCACATCGCTTTTATACAGTTTCTTAGTTCTTTGCTGTCCTTTTGCCATTTTGATGAAAGCTTTTATAAAAAAAAATGTGTTATTCTTTCTCTGTGTCATGGATGAGAATGAAAGGTTCTAAGGCTTAAATTGTGTGTTTATGTACCAGATACTTGCGCTTCTTCCTCCGATTGACGGGAAAACAGTGCTCGAGTTTGGAGCTGGCATTGGTCGTTTCACTAGTGAATTAGCTCAGAAAGCCAGCCAGGTCATTGCGGTTGATTTCATTGATAGTATTATCAAAAAGGTTAGATCACGCTTATGCTTGTTCTTTCTAGCTACTTACTCCACTCATCTTTTACCGCTTTTTCCCTCATGAGAGTCTTCTCTGCAGAATGAAAACATCAATGGGCACTACAAGAACGTCAAATTTATGTGCGCTGATGTCACATCCCCGGATATGAACTTTTCTAACGAGTCTATGGATCTGATATTCTCGAACTGGCTGCTAATGTATCTCTCTGATAAAGAGGTAACCAGTTAACTTATTACTGCGGGAACCATTTTAGACCAGTACACACTTAGACTAAGCGCGTGTAGTAATGCAAACAAATGCATTTTGGGACTATTATGTTACTCAAAGACCTTACACGGCAGTAGTTGCTAATATTTCTTTGGCCTTTTGAAAAAGCTACACGATAAGGCATCTTAGCTTCACTCAGCTGCGTGCCATGTGCTAGAGACATTAATCACTTGTCCATATTTAACTTTGCGGTATCAAGAGTGGTTTTAATCATCATATAGTCGGTCATGTATATCCCTTGACAAAGTTCATGTCTTTTCATCAAATTGCAGGTTGAAGATTTGGCGAAAAATATGTTACAATGGACGAAGGTTGGCGGGTATATTTTCTTTCGTGAGTCTTGCTTCCATCAGTCTGGTGATAACAAGCGGAAGTACAACCCAACACACTACCGCGAACCCAAATTTTACACAAAGGTGTGCTACCTATATATTCCTCCATTCTTCTGTTCCTAGGCAATGATTTTGAAATTCTGGTGCATGAATTCCTTTCAGCTTTTCAAAGAATGCCATATGAATGACGATGCTGGGAATTCGTATGAACTCTCTTTGGTTAGCTGTAAATGCATTGGAGCTTATGTCAGAAACAAAAAAAACCAGAACCAGGTAAAAGCCTCTTCATGTTTTTGCCACCCTTTGATTTGATGGTATCTATCATATTAGCGGATTCATATTTATACTCTCACAAATTTCAGATATGCTGGCTTTGGCAGAAAGTCGGTTCGGATAATGATAGGGGCTTTCAACGCTTCTTGGACAATGTTCAGTATAGGTCTAGTGGTATCTTACGCTATGAGCGTGTCTTTGGACAAGGGTTTGTGAGCACAGGGGGACTTGGTATGCTCTTTAATCATTGAGCTTGTATCAACTTTGCAGTATTGATGGTTCTGTATTTGAAGTTCAAAGTTAACTGATCTACTTTCCTTTTTTTTTTATTATATGCAAGTGAAGCTATCCTCTTTTTTTTTTTTTGACCTTTGATATAGAGACAACAAAGGAATTTGTGGATATGCTGGATCTGAAACCCGGTAAGAAAGTTCTAGATGTTGGATGTGGAATCGGAGGAGGGGACTTCTACATGGCTGAGAACTTTGATGTGGATGTTGTGGGCATTGATCTATCTGTAAACATGATCTCTTTTGCACTTGAACACGCAATAGGACTGAAATGCTCTGTGGAATTTGAAGTAGCTGATTGCACCAAGAAGGAGTATCCAGATAACACATTTGACGTTATTTACAGCAGAGACACCATTCTGCATATCCAAGTATTAGCTTCTGCTTTTTCTTCTTCCCTTATGGCTCCATTCTCCAATTTGTAATCGCTGGTCTTGCTATCAGGACAAGCCGGCATTGTTCAAAACATTCTACAAATGGTTGAAGCCTGGAGGCAAAGTTCTCATTACCGATTACTGCAGAAGCCCCAAAACCCCATCTCCAGATTTTGCAAACTACATCAAGCAGCGAGGCTATGATCTTCATGATGTACAAGCATATGGTCAGGTATACATAGATAGAACCCCCCTCTCCTCTTCTACTTACTGAAAAATCACCAAAGAGCCGTCATAAACCTACTTGTTTCGACAGATGCTGAAAGATGCTGGATTTGATGATGTAATCGCAGAGGATAGAACCGATCAGGTCAGAAACACTTGTCTACATAAACTATACGCTCTTCTGAAAATGACCCAAATATGCTAAAAAAAGACTTTTTCAGTTTATGAAAGTTCTGAAACGGGAACTGGACGCAGTGGAGAAGGAGAAGGAGGAATTTATCAGCGACTTCTCGAAAGAGGATTATGAGGAGATTGTAGGCGGGTGGAACTCAAAGCTACTAAGGAGCTCAAGCGGTGAACAGAAGTGGGGTTTGTTCATCGCCAAGAGAAACTGATTATGGCATTCTAAAAAAAATAAACAAAAGACATGAATAAATCTGGTTATGTAAGATCAACGAAACCCAGTTCCTTCCTGTATCATCTCTTCAAGCTATATATGTTGCTTTCTCTGTGAGCTTTTTTTAATATCTCTATAATATTATTTAAAAAAACATTTTTAAAAATCAATTTTGTTTTGTAAGTTATTACATATTATACTATTACAAATAAAATAAAAATTGAAATATAAAAAGATATAATTGTCTTTTAAAATTATTGATGATAATATAAAAAATATTTATTTATCATTAAAAATAGAGAAATACCCTCAAATAGCACAAAAATTATTTTTTGTTCCAAAACTAGCACCCTAAATTTAAAATACCTAAATTAGCACTATTAATTATTTAAAAATATTTATTTACCAAAAATAAATTTAAAATAGAATTAAACATTATGTTTGGGTTCACTATTTCCAATTTAGGGTTTAGTTTTTTCCCATTAGGAAATGATTATAAGTCATTTTTATATTAAATTTGTGCTAATATTATCAAAATTGGTGCTATATTTGTGATTTTCACCCTTGGGTGCTAAATTTGTGAACTTTTAGTTTTTTTGTGCTATTTTGTAGAATTGCCCTTAAAAATATTATTTATTATTTAGTTTATTAATTATTTTTAATATTATATATTTTTAAATACTCTCTCGCGATGGCGACGAATCAAGATCTATGAGGACCTCATCTGGGGTACGGTGTGAAAGCTCCTTCTCACCGGGAACGAGTTACGGCTCAAGTAAGGGAAGGATATGGGCGGTCTCTTTCGATGAGATTCAGTCCAGATTCGTTTCAGATAAGGCAACTCATCGCTTCGTTTTCGGGCTTAGATTCGGTATCTCGCGGTTTGTCAACACTTACGGACTTTCGAATCGGTTGATTTCCCACTGTGGGGTGTCACAGAGCCTCAAATCGGAAAGAGGATATATGTTACGGCTTCGTTGGGTCGACTTGCAGGATCGGCGGGATGCGATGGGAGATCTGTGGATTCGGAATCACTGGACACGGTCAGGATCTCGGGTTACTGAGAATATTCTCGCTACACTTGCCAAAAGTACCACCATGGCTAGTAACCAAGTAGATTCACATCGCAGACCAAATCCGGAAATTTGGATCTGGTTTAAAGAGAGTGCGGCTTCCATGGAGGAATTGGGGCAACACGGGAGGAAGGTGGACTCAATCTGCGGTACCAAGCAATCATTTCGGGATCCAGTATCACGTAACTTCAGGGTTCAAATCAATGATTGCAAGACGGTTTTCACCGAGGAAGATACACGAACCAAATCAAGGATACTAGATGTAATCCTACGGTTAAGTTTATTCAGAGAGGATCGATCATTGACTGCAGAAATCCCGCAAAGAATCAGAGGAGCAAAACGGTATAAAAGGGAGATACAGGGATATGAGAATAGCACAATATCTTTCCATCTATCCTTTCTCAAGGAGCTCCTTCGTTTCAATAAAACTTTCACCATGTCTCAGAGTCAATTGGTCAAACGGGACGGGACAGAGATGAGAATGGAGACGAGCCTGAAAAGGCTTAAGATCCGGGTACCTCAATTCGATAACTCGGATCTTATAGCGGGTTATTCCAAGACGTTGATTGGGCGGTGTATGAATCCCAAAAAACAGGACATGAAGGTACTTCTGCATATGCTTCCTCGCATTCTGAATGTGGAGGAGCGAGTAGCTGCGGCGGACTTAGGGATGGGTCGGTTTCAGTTTGATTTCGATCGAGAGGAAGATATTACAGAGATAATGAAGTTGGAACCGTTCCACTTCGATTATTGGATGGTATCTCTGGTCCGTTGGGAACCTGTGGTGGACAATAGCTACCCCTCAGCCATCACGTTCTGGATCCGGGTAATGGGAATACCACTCCATTACTGGGCTGACCAGACTTTCCGAAGCATCGGTGAAGCTTTGGGAGTGGTGAAAGAGGTGGACATTGACAATGGCAGAGTGCAGGTGACTCTGGACGGTTTCAAACCACTGTGCTTCGAGACCTCGGTAGAATTCCACGGCGGTGAAGAGACGATAATTACATTAAGGTATGAGAGGCTGTTCGGGTACTGTAGGAGTTGTTTCAGCCTTTGTCACGATCAATCTTTGTGTCCTCGTCGGGAAGGAAGGGGAGAGGACAAGGACTACATCGCAGAGGACCCGAAACAGGGGCTGAATGTGGTCAGTTACAAAGCTGCTGCAATTCACAGAGGAAATGGAAATCAGGCTGGCCATCAAGTGGTAGCGTCCGGCAGACCTTATTACGGGCAGGACAAGGGCAAAGGAAAGGTGGTGGAGTCCAGAGATGCTGGGGTAAGTAACTATGCGGGCAAAGAGACAAGATATGGTTCCTGGCAAGGGGATAGGAGGTACAAGGACAGAGTGCCAAAGCCCGCCTCTTCATCAAGTTACCTACCACCTTCGGAGATGAACAAAAGGTATGCGATGCATACTTCCGGATTGAAGGATCTGAGAGTCTCAGGTGTGGGGAATGGCTTAACAGACCACAAAAAGAAGATGTTGGAAGCCTTCCATGGCAACCAAGAGGGTAAAAAGCAGGATCAAAGTGACAATGTGATCCCAGATTCTAGCGGGAAGGCTGAGCTGGCCACAGGAAAGGAGGTTCGAAGGGGTCTTATTTTTGAGGAAGAAACAACGGAGTCACCAATGGTAGAAGATCATCAAGGTCAGAATTCTGAGAATTTATTCTTACCAGAAACCTTACCTAGTGTCTTAGAGATGATAGAGGAATTGACATCAGATCTGTCGGTTGA